>JAMOIN010000991.1:0-22871 GCA_024666655.1 Dascyllus trimaculatus
CCAGCAGGCCGGCCCCTTGACTGACGCGCCTCCTGTCTCTCACTCTCCCCATACAGGTGCCGCCGCTCTTGGGTCCGGCCGGGCTGAGCAGCAGACCCCAAGTACGACAAACCTTCCCGTAAATGGGAGTGAGGGAAACATGATGAAAGGGTCACACCAAGTGAAAACCACACTGAACAAAACCCGCTCTGATCCCTCCTCCAAGCACCATCCTGGGGGGGTCTTGCTGCTCCAGCGGACCGGCCCTCTGACTGACGCACCTCTTGTACCGGACCAGACCCTCGCCCCATCCACTTAACCACCCCTTCCTCCGAACGCGACTTTAGCCCCCCAAACGGACTGGACTGCCCCACCCATCCCCCCTGACCCTAACCTTAACCTTGACCCCAACCTAAACGTCCCCCCTCCCAGCCCTAACCTTAACCTTGTCCCTTTCCCGAACCAGGGTTGGAGACCCCACCTGACCAAGACTATTTCTGACCCGAACCTTGGCAGAAACCACGACCTGACGACCACGACTATACCCCCCTACACTATCCCCGACTCTGACCTTTCCTCCACTACACACCGTTTTCACTCCTCAGCTCATCAACTTCAACCCACTCCAACACACCATGCTCGCCATAGAAGACGCTGAACAAAGCACCGGACCTTCTTCAACAGCACCATGGACCCTCAATTCACCTGCACCAGTCAACAAAACCTCAAAACCAAGTCAGTAGGCCTGTACAAATTAAATTTCAACCCATAAACACAAACCCCAACCCAAACCCAAACTTAACCCTGTCCGTGCCACTGACTTGGCGAAAGGCTTTACCACAAACTTCACAAGAATAATCATCCTGCTGTTGAGTGAAGGCCTCCATCATCTACAACCAGAAACAAGAGCACACACCGGACCCCCAACAAAACAACATCTCCGCACCAAGTAAAGTATACTCCAATCATGAAAATCTGCACAATTATTAAAACTAAACATCTGGACTTCCTTCTCAAAATTTCTGCAGCTGGCGGCGGCGGCGGCGGCGGGGCTCGAGCCCGGGCCCCCTGGTTGATGGACGCCTGCTCCTTCCACCAAGCCAAAGACCTGGACATTCCTCACTGAACAACCTCTTCCATTTCACATACACATCAATTCTGGACTGAAAAAATAAAACAATGACAAAAACACTTTTTGGAAACTTTATTCATTGCAAACATAAATTACTGCACCATAAAAATTGGTTTCTCTTTTGACAGTCGGCGCCCAGACTCGAACCGCAGCCTCCCGGATGGAAGACCACCTCTCTCCCCGTGGAGCTAAACACCTGCCACAGCAACAGACTTCAAAATTCTCCAATTCCTCAACCAATCTTCTACAAACAACCAAAGACAACGCCTCACTGCAAGACTTGGCCCAGCCAATGGCTTCACAGCAACACCCACACATGACAT
The DNA here is from genome assembly GCA_024666655.1 of Dascyllus trimaculatus. Taxonomy (NCBI): domain Eukaryota; kingdom Metazoa; phylum Chordata; class Actinopteri; family Pomacentridae; genus Dascyllus; species Dascyllus trimaculatus. The sequence continues at coordinate 1,435 of JAMOIN010000991.1, forward strand.
CACCCTCACACCCCCTGTCACCTCCAATCAGAGCACACCGACAACTTTCCCGCCAAAATTTGAAATCCAAACGGACACAATCAGCCTACCACAGCACACTCACTCCCGACACTTCCACCTGATTTGATGATTGACACTCAGGGGAGGGACCTCACCCTCCCTCCCCTGACTGCTATTTAACAGGCTGTGGATCACTCCCTCATCACCCTCTGATGAAGCAGCACTCCTGCGAAACGTCAGGGACCTCTACTCTTCTGCACCAGGAAAACTTGCCTTTTTAATTGTTTTTAGCAGTCCGCTTGACTTTCAACAAGCATTGAATTGATTTTAACGATAAGTATTTAAATAAAAGTTAAATTTTAATTATTGGTGGAGGGCTCTGCCAGCCTGGCTTGTTTTTAAACTGTTTTTTCCCATGGACATTGCTATCTCAGCAAACCTCTCCTTGAGCACTTTTAATTAAAGGCACAAGCTGAAAAACATCACCCAGACGACTACCAGACTGAGGACCGCCTCCACCCGAGGACAACAAGCCTACTACGGCAGTCGGCAGAACCTCTGGGCCTCCATCTTGAGAAGCAACGGGCTAGGTAAGAGGACCACCACCTCAGAAAATGTACACACACTTTTTGCAGGGTAGTACTGGGCACAGGAGTAGAGCAGGGAGTGGTCCACAGACCACACACACACGCACATTCAGACAGCAGCACACGGCCACACATAGACAGCAACCATTAGACCCACTCACCAGGAACATCTGTAAAGAATACTTCAAGTAAATACAAGCAATTACATCACAAATTTTTTAATAAAAAATTCACTCATCACACAAGCATATCCATCAGGCATGTTAAGACAGGCAGCAAAATTGACATCATTCATTAAACCATCCTCACCTACAGAAATTACCCGGCAAAAAGTACACGACAACACTACAAACTGGCTAAGAACTAACATGTCCATCTTACTCCAACACTACTGCAGAATCATAAACACCCCGCTTTCAACCACCTGCCACGATACGGCCTTCCAAATAGCCATTGGCTGGGCCCGAAAGAGATACGGCAACCGGCTTTCACAACACACCATTCCGGCAGCACAAGAAATCATCTATTCCAACAACGACCACGAACCTCCTCCCAGCCCCAGCCCCACCCCCTCCTCCGCTGAACCAGAAGAAGATTCTTTCCCATTCACACCAGAACCACAACCCAGGACTCAAATGGACCAACTCACCCTGACTGACTTATCCGACCAGAACAATTTAAATACTAACAATCTCTCCCACTCTCCCCATACAGTTGCCGCCGCTCTTGGATCCGGCCGGGCTGAGCAGCAGACCCCAAGCACGCCAAACCTTCCCCAAAAACGGAGCGAGGGAAACATGATGAAAGGGTCACACCAAGTGAAAACCACACTGAACAAAACCCGCTCTGATCCCTCCTCCAAGCACCATCCTGGGGGGGTCTTGCTGCTCCAGCGGACCGGCCCTCTGACTGACGCACCTCTTGTACCGGACCAGACCCTCGCCCCATCCACTTAACCACCCCTTCCTCCGAACGCGACTTTAGCCCCCCAAACGGACTGGACTGCCCCACCCATCCCCCCTGACCCTAACCTTAACCTCCCTCCTCCTGGCCCTAACCTTAACCTTGACCCCAACCTAAACGTCCCCCCTCCCAGCCCTAACCTTAACCTTGTCCCTTTCCCGAACCAGGGTAGGAGACCCCACCTGACCAAGACTATTTCTGACCCGAACCTTGGCAGAAACCACGACCTGACGACCACGACTATACCCCCCTACACTATCCCCGACTCTGACCTTTCCTCCACTACACACCGTTTTCACTCCTCAGCTCATCAACTTCAACCCACTCCAACACACCATGCTCGCCATAGAAGACGCTGAACAAAGCACCGGACCTTCTTCAACAGCACCATGGACCCTCAATTCACCTGCACCAGTCAACAAAACCTCAAAACCAAGTCAGTAGGCCTGTACAAATTAAATTTCAACCCATAAACACAAACCCCAACCCAAACCCAAACTTAACCCTGTCCGTGCCACTGACTTGGCGAAAGGCTTTACCACAAACTTCACAAGAATAATCATCCTGCTGTTGAGTGAAGGCCTCCATCATCTACAACCAGAAACAAGAGCACACACCGGACCCCCAACAAAACAACACCTCCGCACCAAGTAAAGTATACTCCAATCATGAAAATCTGCACAATTATTAAAACTAAACATCTGGACTTCCTTCTCAAAATTTCTGCAGCTGGCGGCGGCGGCGGCGGCGGGGCTCGAGCCCGGGCCCCCTGGTTGATGGACGCCTGCTCCTTCCACCAAGCCAAAGACCTGGACATTCCTCACTGAACAACCTCTTCCATTTCACATACACATCAATTCTGGACTGAAAAAATAAAACAATGACAAAAACACTTTTTGGAAACTTTATTCATTGCAAACATAAATTACTGCACCATAAAAATTGGTTTCTCTTTTGACAGTCGGCGCCCAGACTCGAACCGCAGCCTCCCGGATGGAAGACCACCTCTCTCCCCGTGGAGCTAAACACCTGCCACAGCAACAGACTTCAAAATTCTCCAATTCCTCAACCAATCTTCTACAAACAACCAAAGACAACGCCTCACTGCAAGACTTGGCCCAGCCAATGGCTTCACAGCAACACCCACACATGACATCACCCTCACACCCCCTGTCACCTCCAATCAGAGCACACCGACAACTTTCCCTCCAAAATTTGAAATCCAAACGGACACAATCAGCCTACCACAGCACACTCACTCCCGACACTTCCACCTGATTTGATGATTGACACTCAGGGGAGGGACCTCACCCTCCCTCCCCTGACTGCTATTTAACAGGCTGTGGATCACTCCCTCATCACCCTCTGATGAAGCAGCACTCCTGCGAAACGTCAGGGACCTCTACTCTTCTGCACCAGGAAAACTTGCCTTTTTAATTGTTTTTAGCAGTCCGCTTGACTTTCAACAAGCATTGAATTGATTTTAACGATAAGTATTTAAATAAAAGGTAAATTTTAATTATTGGTGGAGGGCTCTGCCAGCCTGGCTTGTTTTTAAACTGTTTTTTCCCATGGACATTGCTATCTCAGCAAACCTCTCCTTGAGCACTTTTAATTAAAGGCACAAGCTGAAAAACATCACCCAGACGACTACCAGACTGAGGACCGCCTCCACCCGAGGACAACAAGCCTACTACGGCAGTCGGCAGAACCTCTGGGCCTCCATCTTGAGAAGCAACGGGCTAGGTAAGAGGACCACCACCTCAGAAAATGTACACACACTTTTTGCAGGGTAGTACTGGGCACAGGAGTAGAGCAGGGAGTGGTCCACAGACCACACACACACGCACATTCAGACAGCAGCACACGGCCACACATAGACAGCAACCATTAGACCCACTCACCAGGAACATCTGTAAAGAATACTTCAAGTAAATACAAGCAATTACATCACAAATTTTTTAATAAAAAATTCACTCATCACACAAGCATATCCATCAAGCATGTTAAGACAGGCAGCAAAATTGACATCATTCATTAAACCATCCTCACGTACAGAAATTACCCGGCAAAAAGTACACGACAACACTACAAACTGGCTAAGAACTAACATGTCCATCTTACTCCAACACTACTGCAGAATCATAAACACCCCGCTTTCAACCACCTGCCACGATACGGCCTTCCAAATAGCCATTGGCTGGGCCCGAAAGAGATACGGCAACCGGCTTTCACAACACACCATTCCGGCAGCACAAGAAATCATCTATTCCAACAACGACCACGAACCTCCTCCCAGCCCCAGCCCCACCCCCTCCTCCGCTGAACCAGAAGAAGATTCTTTCCCATTCACACCAGAACCACAACCCAGGACTCAAATGGACCAACTCACCCTGACTGACTTATCCGACCAGAACAATTTAAGTACTAACAATCTCTCCCACTCTCCCCATACAGGTGCCGCCGCTCTTGGGTCCGGCCGGGCTGAGCAGCAGACCCCAAGCACGCCAAACCTTCCCCAAAAACGGAGCGAGGGAAACATGATGAAAGGGTCACACCAAGTGAAAACCACACTGAACAAAACCCGTTCTGATCCCTCCTCCAAGCACCATCCTGGGGGGGCCGTGCTGCTCCAGCAGGCCGGCCCCTTGACTGACGCACCTCCTGTCTCTCACTCTCCCCATACAGGTGCCGCCGCTCTTGGGTCCGGCCGGGCTGAGCATCAGACCCGAAGCACGCCAAACCTTCCCCAAAAACGGGGCGAGGGAAACATGATGAAAGGGTCACACCAAGTGAAAACCACACTGAACAAAACCCGCTCTGATCCCTCCTCCAAGCACCATCCTGGGGGGGTCGTGCTGCTCCAGCAGGCCGGCCCCTTGACTGACGCACCTCCTGTCTCTCACTCTCCCCATACAGGTGCCGCCGCTCTTGGGTCAGGCCGGGCTGAGCATAAGACCCCAAGCACGCCAAACCTTCCCCAAAAACGGAGCGAGGGAAACATGATGAAAGGGTCACACCAAGTGAAAACCACACTAAACAAAACCCGCTCTGATCCCTCCTCCAAGCACCATCCTGGGGGGGTCGTGCTGCTCCAGCAGGCCAGCACCTTGACTGACGCACCTCCTGTCTCTCACTCTCCCCATACAGGTGCCGCCGCTCTTGGTACCGGCCGGGCTGAGCAGCAGACCCCAAGCACGCCAAACCTTCCTCAAAAACGGAGCGAGGGGAACATGATGAAAGGGTCACACCAAGTGAAAACCACACTGAACAAAATCCGCTCTGATCCCTCCTCCAAGCACCATCCTGGGGGGGTCGTGCTGCTCCAGCAGGCCAGCACCTTGACTGACGCACCTCCTGTCTCTCACTCTCCCCATACAGGTGCCGCCGCTCTTGGGTCCGGCCGGGCTGAGCAGCAGACCCCAAGCACGCCAAACCTTCCCCAAAAACGGAGCGAAGGAAACATGATGAAAGGGTCACACCAAGTGAAAACCACACTGAACAAAACCCGCTCTGATCCCTCCTCCAAGCACCATCCTGGGGGGGTCGTGCTGCTCCAGCAGGCCGGCCCCTTGACTGACACACCTCCTGTCTCTCACTCTGCCCATACAGGTGCCGCCGCTCTTGGGTCCGGCCGGGCTGAGCAGCAGACCCCAAGCACGCCAAACCTTCCCCAAAAACGGAGCGAGTGAAACATGATGAAAGGGTCACACCAAGTGAAAACCACACTGAACAAAACCCGTTCTGATCCCTCCTCCAAGCACCATCCTGGGGGGGTCGTGCTGCTCCAGCAGGCCAACCCCTTGACTGACGCACCTCCTGTCTCTCACTCTCCCCATACAGGTGCCGCCGCTCTTGGGTCTGGCCGGGCTGAGCAACAGACCCCAAGCACGCCAAACCTTCCCCAAAAACGGAGCGAGGAAAACATGATGAAAGGGTCACACCAAGTGAAAACCACACTGAACAAAACCCGCTCTGATCCCTCCTCCAAGCACCATCCTGGGGGGGTCGTGCTGCTCCAGCAGGCCGGCCCCTTGACTGACGCACCACCTGTCTCTCACTCTCCACATACAGGTGCCGCCGCTCTTGGGTCCGGCCGGGCTGAGCAGCAGACCCCAAGCACGACAAACCTTCCCGTAAATGGGAGTGAGGGAAACATGATGAAAGGGTCACACCAAGTGAAAACCACACTGAACAAAACCCGCTCTGATCCCTCCTCCAAGCACCGTCCTGGGGGGGTCGTGCTGCTCCAGCAGGCTGGCCCCTTGACTGACGCACCTCCTGTCTCTCACTCTCCCCATACAGGTGCCGCAGCTCTTGGGTCCGGCCGGGCTGAGCAGCAGACCCCAAGCACGCCAAACCTTCCCCAAAAACGGAGCGAGGGAAACATGATGAAAGGGTCACACCAAGTGAAAACCACACTGAACAAAACCCGCTCTGATCCCTCCTCCAAGCACCATCCTGGGGGGGTCGTGCTGCTCCAGCAGGCCGGCCCCTTGACTGACGCAACTCCTGTCTCTCACTCTCCCCATACAGGTGCCGCCGCTCTTGGGTCCGGCCGGGCTGAGCAGCAGACCCCAAGCACGCCAAACCTTCCCCAACAATGGAGCGAGGGAAACATGATGAAAGGGTCACACCAAGTGAAAACCACACTGAACAAAACCCGCTCTGATCCCTCCTCCAAGCACCATCCTGGGGGGGTCGTGCTGCTCCAGCAGGCCGGCCCCTTGACTGACGCAACTCCTGTCTCTCACTCTCCCCATACAGATGCCGCCGCTCTTGGGTCCGGCCGGGCTGAGCAGCAGACCCCAAGCACGCCAAACCTTCCCCAAAAATGGAGCGAGGGAAACATGATGAAAGGGTCACACCAAGTGAAAACCACACTGAACAAAACCCGCTCTGATCCCTCCTCCAAGCACCATCCTGGGGGGGTCGTTCTGCTCCAGCAGGCCGGCCCCTTGACTGACGCAACTCCTGTCTCTCACTCTGCCCATACAGGTGCCGCCGCTCTTGGGTCCGGCCGGGCTGAGCAGCAGACCCCAAGCACGCCAAACCTTCCCCAAAAACGGAGCGAGTGAAACATGATGAAAGGGTCACACCAAGTGAAAACCACACTGAACAAAACCCGTTCTGATCCCTCCTCCATGCACCATCCTGGGGGGGTCGTGCTGCTCCAGCAGGCCGGCCCCTTGACTGACGCACCTCCTGTCTCTCACTCTCCCCATACAGGTGCCGCCGCTCTTGGGTCCGGCCGGGCTGAGCAGCAGACCCCAAGCACGCCAAACCTTCCCCAAAAACGGAGCGAGGGAAACATGATGAAAGGGTCACACCAAGTGAAAACCACACTGAACAAAACCCGCTCTGATCCCTCCTCCAAGCACCATCCTGGGGGGGTCGTGCTGCTCCAGCAGGCCGGCCTCTTGACTGACGCACCTCCTGTCTCTCACTCTCCACATACAGGTGCCGCCGCTCTTGGGTCAGGCCGGGCTGAGCAGCAGACCCCAAGCACGACAAACCTTCCCGTAAATGGGAGTGATGGAAACATGATGAAAGGGTCACACCAAGTGAAAACCACACTGAACAAAACCCGCTCTGATCCCTCCTCCAAGCACCGTCCTGGGGGGGTCGTGCTGCTCCAGATGGCTGGCCCCTTGACTGACCCACCTCCTGTCTCTCACTATCCCCATACAGGTGCCGCCGCTCTTGGGTCTGGCCGGGCTGAGCAGCAGACCCCAAGAACGCCATACCTTCCCCTAATATGGAGCGAGGGAAACATGATGAAAGGGTCACACCAAGTGAAAACCACACTGAACATAACCCGCTCTGATCCCTCCTCCAAGCACCATCCTGGGGGGGTCGTCCTGCTCCAGCAGGCCGGCCCCTTGACTGACGCACCTCCTGTCTCTCACTCTCCCCATACAGGTGCCGCCGCTCTTGGGTCCGGCCGGGCTGAGCAGCAGACCCCAAGAACGCCATACATTCCCCTAATACGGAGCGAGGGAAACATGATGAAAGGGTCACACCAAGTGAAAACCACACTGAACAAAACCCGCTCTGATCCCTCGTCCAAGCACCATCCTGGGGCGGTCGTGCTCCTCCAGCAGGCCGGCCCCTTGACTGACGCACCTCCTGTCTCTCACTCTCCCCATACAGGTGCCGCCGCTCTTGGGTCCGACCGGGCTGAGCAGCAGACCCCAAGCACGCCAAACCTTCCCCAAAAACGGAGTGAGGGAAACATGATGAAAGGGTCACACCAAGTGAAAACCACACTGAACAAAACCCGCTCTGATCCCTCCTCCAAGCACCATCCTGGGGGGGTCGTGCTGCTCCAGCAGGCCGGCCCCTTGACTGACTCACCTCCTGTCTCTCACTCCCCCCATACAGGTGCCGCCGCTCTTGGGTCCGGCCGGGCTGAGCAGCAGACCCCAAGCACGCCAAACCTTCCCCAAAAACGGAGCGAGGGAAACATGATGAAAGGGTCACACCAAGTGAAAACCACACTGAACAAAACCCGCTCTGATCCCTCCTCCAAGCACCATCCTGGGGGGGGTCTTGCTGCTCCAGCGGACCGGCCCTCTGACTGACGCACCTCTTGTACCGGACCAGACCCTCGCCCCATCCACTTAACCACCCCTTCCTCCGAACGCGACTTTAGCCCCCCAAACGGACTGGACTGCCCCACCCATCCCCCCTGACCCTAACCTTAACCTCCCTCCTCCTGGCCCTAACCTTAACCTTGACCCCAACCTAAACGTCCCCCCTCCCAGCCCTAACCTTAACCTTGTCCCTTTCCCGAACCAGGGTAGGAGACCCCACCTGACCAAGACTATTTCTGACCCGAACCTTGGCAGAAACCACGACCTGACGACCACGACTATACCCCCCTACACTATCCCCGACTCTGACCTTTCCTCCACTACACACCGTTTTCACTCCTCAGCTCATCAACTTCAACCCACTCCAACACACCATGCTCGCCATAGAAGACGCTGAACAAAGCACCGGACCTTCTTCAACAGCACCATGGACCCTCAATTCACCTGCACCAGTCAACAAAACCTCAAAACCAAGTCAGTAGGCCTGTACAAATTAAATTTCAACCCATAAACACAAACCCCAACCCAAACCCAAACTTAACCCTGTCCGTGCCACTGACTTGGCGAAAGGCTTTACCACAAACTTCACAAGAATAATCATCCTGCTGTTGAGTGAAGGCCTCCATCATCTACAACCAGAAACAAGAGCACACACCGGACCCCCAACAAAACAACATCTCCGCACCAAGTAAAGTATACTCCAATCATGAAAATCTGCACAATTATTAAAACTAAACATCTGGACTTCCTTCTCAAAATTTCTGCAGCTGGCGGCGGCGGCGGCGGCGGGGCTCGAGCCCGGGCCCCCTGGTTGATGGACGCCTGCTCCTTCCACCAAGCCAAAGACCTGGACATTCCTCACTGAACAACCTCTTCCATTTCACATACACATCAATTCTGGACTGAAAAAATAAAACAATGACAAAAACACTTTTTGGAAACTTTATTCATTGCAAACATAAATTACTGCACCATAAAAATTGGTTTCTCTTTTGACAGTCGGCGCCCAGACTCGAACCGCAGCCTCCCGGATGGAAGACCACCTCTCTCCCCGTGGAGCTAAACACCTGCCACAGCAACAGACTTCAAAATTCTCCAATTCCTCAACCAATCTTCTACAAACAACCAAAGACAACGCCTCACTGCAAGACTTGGCCCAGCCAATGGCTTCACAGCAACACCCACACATGACATCACCCTCACACCCCCTGTCACCTCCAATCAGAGCACACCGACAACTTTCCCTCCAAAATTTGAAATCCAAACGGACACAATCAGCCTACCACAGCACACTCACTCCCGACACTTCCACCTGATTTGATGATTGACACTCAGGGGAGGGACCTCACCCTCCCTCCCCTGACTGCTATTTAACAGGCTGTGGATCACTCCCTCATCACCCTCTGATGAAGCAGCACTCCTGCGAAACGTCAGGGACCTCTACTCTTCTGCACCAGGAAAACTTGCCTTTTTAATTGTTTTTAGCAGTCCGCTTGACTTTCAACAAGCATTGAATTGATTTTAACGATAAGTATTTAAATAAAAGTTAAATTTTAATTATTGGTGGAGGGCTCTGCCAGCCTGGCTTGTTTTTAAACTGTTTTTTCCCATGGACATTGCTATCTCAGCAAACCTCTCCTTGAGCACTTTTAATTAAAGGCACAAGCTGAAAAACATCACCCAGACGACTACCAGACTGAGGACCGCCTCCACCCGAGGACAACAAGCCTACTACGGCAGTCGGCAGAACCTCTGGGCCTCCATCTTGAGAAGCAACGGGCTAGGTAAGAGGACCACCACCTCAGAAAATGTACACACACTTTTTGCAGGGTAGTACTGGGCACAGGAGTAGAGCAGGGAGTGGTCCACAGACCACACACACACGCACATTCAGACAGCAGCACACGGCCACACATAGACAGCAACCATTAGACCCACTCACCAGGAACATCTGTAAAGAATACTTCAAGTAAATACAAGCAATTACATCACAAATTTTTTAACAAAAAATTCACTCATCACACAAGCATATCCATCAGGCATGTTAAGACAGGCAGCAAAATTGACATCATTCATTAAACCATCCTCACCTACAGAAATTACCCGGCAAAAAGTCCACGACAACACTACAAACTGGCTAAGAACTAACATGTCCATCTTACTCCAACACTACTGCAGAATCATTAACACCCCGCTTTCAACCACCTGCCACGATACGGCCTTCCAAATAGCCATTGGCTGGGTCCGAAAGAGATACGGCAACCGGCTTTCACAACACACCATTCCGGCAGCACAAGAGATCATCTATTCCAACAACGACCACGAAACTTCTCCCAGCCCCAGCCCCAGCCCCACCCCCTCCTCCGCTGAACCAGAAGAAGATTCTTTCCCATTCACACCAGAACCACAACCCAGGACTCAAATGGACCAACTCACCCTGACTGACTTATCCGACCAGAACAATTTAAATACTAACAATCTCTCCCACTCTCCCCATACAGGTGCCCCCGCTCTTGGGTCCGGCCGGGCTGAGCAGCAGACCCCAAGCACGCCAAACCTTCCCCAAAAACGGAGCGAGGGAAACATGATGAAAGGGTCACACCAAGTGAAAACCACACTGAACAAACCCCGCTCTGATCCCTCCTCCAAGCACCATCCTGGGGCGGTCGTGCTCCTCCAGCAGGCCGGCCCCTTGACTGACGCACCTCCTGTCTCTCACTCTCCCCATACAGGTGCCGCCGCTCTTGGGTCCGGCCGGGCTTAGCAGCAGACCCCAAGAACGCCATACCTTCCCCTAATACGGAGCGAGGGAAACATGATGAAAGGGTCACACCAAGTGAAAACCACACTGAACAAAACCCGCTCTGATCCCTCCTCCAAGCACCATCCTGGGTGGGTCGTGCTGCTCCAGCAGGCCGGCCCCTTGACTGACGCACCTCCTGTCTCTCACTCTCCCCATACAGGTGCCGCCGCTCTTGGGTCAGGCCGGGCTGAGCAGAAGACCCCAAGCACGCCAAACCTTCCCCAAAAACGGAGCGAGGGAAACATGATGAAAGGGTCACACCAAGTGAAAACCACACTGAACAAAACCCGTTCTGATCCCTCCTCCAAGCACCATCCTGGGGGGGTCGTGCTGCTCCAGCAGGCCGGCCCCTTGACTGACGCACCTCCTGTCTCTCACTCCCCCCATACAGGTTCCGCCGCTCTTGGGTCCGGCCGGGCTGAGCAGCAGACCCCAAACACGCCAAACCTTCCCCAAAAACGGAGCGAGGGAAACATGATGAAAGGGTCACACCAAGTGAAAACCACACTGAACAAAACCCGCTCTGATCCCTCCTCCAAGCACCATCCTGGGGGGGTCTTGCTGCTCCAGCGGACTGGCCCTCTGACTGACGCACCTCTTGTACCGGACCAGACCCTCGCCCCATCCACTTAACCACCCCTTCCTCCGAACGCGACTTTAGCCCCCCAAACGGACTGGACTGCCCCACCCATCCCCCCTGACCCTAACCTTAACCTCCCTCCTCCTGGCCCTAACCTTAACCTTGACCCCAACCTAAACGTCCCCCCTCCCAGCCCTAACCTTAACCTTGTCCCTTTCCCTAACCAGGGTAGGAGACCCCACCTGACCAAGACTATTTCTGACCCGAACCTGGGCAGAAACCACGACCTGACGACCACGACTATACCCCCCTACACTATCCCCGACTCTGACCTTTCCTCCACTACACACCGTTTTCACTCCTCAGCTCATCAACTTCAACCCACTCCAACACACCATGCTCGCCATAGAAGACGCTGAACAAAGCACCGGACCTTCTTCAACAGCACCATGGACCCTCAATTCACCTGCACCAGTCAACAAAACCTCAAAACCAAGTCAGTAGGCCTGTACAAATTAAATTTCAACCCATAAACACAAACCCCAACCCAAACCCAAACTTAACCCTGTCCGTGCCACTGACTTGGCGAAAGGCTTTACCACAAACTTCACAAGAATAATCATCCTGCTGTTGAGTGAAGGCCTCCATCATCTACAACCAGAAACAAGAGCACACACCGGACCCCCAACAAAACAACACCTCCGCACCAAGTAAAGTATACTCCAATCATGAAAATCTGCACAATTATTAAAACTAAACATCTGGACTTCCTTCTCAAAATTTCTGCAGCTGGCGGCGGCGGCGGCGGCGGGGCTCGAGCCCGGGCCCCCTGGTTGATGGACGCCTGCTCCTTCCACCAAGCCAAAGACCTGGACATTCCTCACTGAACAACCTCTTCCATTTCACATACACATCAATTCTGGACTGAAAAAATAAAACAATGACAAAAACACTTTTTGGAAACTTTATTCATTGCAAACATAAATTACTGCACCATAAAAATTGGTTTCTCTTTTGACAGTCGGCGCCCAGACTCGAACCGCAGCCTCCCGGATGGAAGACCACCTCTCTCCCCGTGGAGCTAAACACCTGCCACAGCAACAGACTTCAAAATTCTCCAATTCCTCAACCAATCTTCTACAAACAACCAAAGACAACGCCTCACTGCAAGACTTGGCCCAGCCAATGGCTTCACAGCAACACCCACACATGACATCACCCTCACACCCCCTGTCACCTCCAATCAGAGCACACCGACAACTTTCCCTCCAAAATTTGAAATCCAAACGGACACAATCAGCCTACCACAGCACACTCACTCCCGACACTTCCACCTGATTTGATGATTGACACTCAGGGGAGGGACCTCACCCTCCCTCCCCTGACTGCTATTTAACAGGCTGTGGATCACTCCCTCATCACCCTCTGATGAAGCAGCACTCCTGCGAAACGTCAGGGACCTCTACTCTTCTGCACCAGGAAAACTTGCCTTTTTAATTGTTTTTAGCAGTCCGCTTGACTTTCAACAAGCATTGAATTGATTTTAACGATAAGTATTTAAATAAAAGGTAAATTTTAATTATTGGTGGAGGGCTCTGCCAGCCTGGCTTGTTTTTAAACTGTTTTTTCCCATGGACATTGCTATCTCAGCAAACCTCTCCTTGAGCACTTTTAATTAAAGGCACAAGCTGAAAAACATCACCCAGACGACTACCAGACTGAGGACCGCCTCCACCCGAGGACAACAAGCCTACTACGGCAGTCGGCAGAACCTCTGGGCCTCCATCTTGAGAAGCAACGGGCTAGGTAAGAGGACCACCACCTCAGAAAATGTACACACACTTTTTGCAGGGTAGTACTGGGCACAGGAGTAGAGCAGGGAGTGGTCCACAGACCACACACACACGCACATTCAGACAGCAGCACACGGCCACACATAGACAGCAACCATTAGACCCACTCACCAGGAACATCTGTAAAGAATACTTCAAGTAAATACAAGCAATTACATCACAAATTTTTTAATAAAAAATTCACTCATCACACAAGCATATCCATCAAGCATGTTAAGACAGGCAGCAAAATTGACATCATTCATTAAACCATCCTCACGTACAGAAATTACCCGGCAAAAAGTACACGACAACACTACAAACTGGCTAAGAACTAACATGTCCATCTTACTCCAACACTACTGCAGAATCATTAACACCCCGCTTTCAACCACCTGCCACGATACGGCCTTCCAAATAGCCATTGGCTGGGCCCGAAAGAGATACGGCAACCGGCTTTCACAACACACCATTCCGGCAGCACAAGAAATCATCTATTCCAACAACGACCACGAACCTCCTCCCAGCCCCAGCCCCACCCCCTCCTCCGCTGAACCAGAAGAAGATTCTTTCCCATTCACACCAGAACCACAACCCAGGACTCAAATGGACCAACTCACCCTGACTGACTTATCCGACCAGAACAATTTAAATACTAACAATCTCTCCCACTCTCCCCATACAGTTGCCGCCGCTCTTGGATCCGGCCGGGCTGAGCAGCAGACCCCAAGCACGCCAAACCTTCCCCAAAAACGGAGCGAGGGAAACATGATGAAAGGGTCACACCAAGTGAAAACCACACTGAACAAAACCCGCTCTGATCCCTCCTCCAAGCACCATCCTGGGGGGGTCTTGCTGCTCCAGCAGGCCGGCCCCTTGACTGACGCAACTCCTGTCTCTCACTCTCCCCATACAGGTGCCGCCGCTCTTGGGTCCGGCCGGGCTGAGCAGCAGACCCCAAGCACGCCAAACCTTCCCAAAAAACGGAGCGAAGGAAAAATGATGAAAGGGTCACACCAAGTGAAAACCACACTGAACAAAACCCGCTCTGATCCCTCCTCCAAGCACCATCCTGGGGGGGTCGTGCTGCTCCAGCAGGCCAGCCCCTTGACTGACACACCTCCTGTCTCTCACTCTCCCCATACAGGTGCCGCCGCTCTTGGGTCCGGCCGGGCTGAGCAGAAGACCCCAAGCACGCCAAACCTTCCCCAAAAATGGAGCGAGGTAAACATGATGAAAGGGTCACACCAAGTGAAAACCACACTGAACAAAACCCGCTCTGATCCCTCTTCCAAGCACCATCCTGGGGGGGTCGTGCTGCTCCAGCAGGCCGGCCCCTTGACTGACACACCTCCTGTCTCTCACTCTGCCCAGACAGGTGCCGCCGCTCTTGGGTCCGGCCGGTCTGAGCAGCAGACCCCAAGCACGCCAAACCTTCCCCAAAAACGGAGCGAGGGAAACATGATGAAAGGGTCACACCAAGTGAAAACCACACTGAACAAAACCCGTTCTGATCCCTCCTCCAAGCACCATCCTGGGGGGGACGTGCTGCTCCAGCAGGCCGGCCCCTTGACTGACGCACCTCCTGTCTCTCACTCTCCCCATACAGGTGCCGCCGCTCTTGGGTCCGGCCGGGCTGAGCAGCAGACCCCAAGCACGACAAACCTTCCCCAAAAACGGAGCGAAGGAAACATGATGAAAGGGTCACACCAAGTGAAAACCACACTGAACAAAACCCGCTCTGATCCCTCCTCGAAGCACCATCCTGGGGGGGTCGTGCTGCTCCAGCAGGCCGGCCCCTTGACTGACGCACCTCCTGTCTCTCACTCCCCCCATACAGGTTCCGCCGCTCTTGGGTCCGGCCGGGCTGAGCAGCAGACCCCAAACACGCCAAACCTTCCCCAAAAACGGAGCGAGGGAAACATGATGAAAGGGTCACACCAAGTGAAAACCACACTAAACAAAACCCGCTCTGATCCCTCCTCCAATCACCATCCTGGGGGGGTCGTGCTGCTCCAGCAGGCCAGCACCTTGACTGACGCACCTCCTGTCTCTCACTCTCCCCATACAGGTGCCGCCGCTCTTGGGTCCGGCCGGGCTGAGCAGCAGACCCCAAGCACGCCAAACCTTCCCCAAAAACGGAGCGAGGGGAACATGATGAAAGGGTCACACCAAGTGAAAACCACACTGAACAAAATCCGCTCTGATCCCTCCTCCAAGCACCATCCTGGGGGGGTCGTGCTGCTCCAGCAGGCCGGCCCCTTGACTGACGCACCTCCTGTGTCTCACTCTCCCCATACAGGTGCCGCCGCTCTTGGGTCCGGCCGGGCTGAGCAGCAGACCCCAAGCACGCCAAACCTTCCCCAAAAACGGAGCGAAGGAAACATGATGAAAGGGTCACACCAAGTGAAAACCACACTGAACAAAACCCGCTCTGATCCCTCCTCCAAGCACCATCCTGGGGGGGTCGTGCTGCTCCAGCAGGCCGGCCCCTTGACTGACACACCTCCTGTCTCTCACTCTGCCCATACAGGTGCCGCCGCTCTTGGGTCCGGCCGGGCTGAGCAGCAGACCCCAAGCACGCCAATCCTTCCCCAAAAACGGAGCGAGGGAAACATGATGAAAGGGTCACACCAAGTGAAAACCACACTGAACAAAACCCGTTCTGATCCCTCCTCCAAGCACCATCCTGGGGGGGTCGTGCTGCTCCAGCAGGCCGCCCCCTTGACTGATGCACCTCCTGTCTCTCACTCTCCCCATACAGGTGCCGCCGCTCTTGGGTCCGGCCGGGCTGAGCAGAAGACCCCAAGCACGCCAAACCTTCCCCAAAAACGGAGCGAGGGAAACATGATGAAAGGGTCACACCAAGTGAAAACCACACTGAACAAAACCCGCTCTGATCCCTCCTCCAAGCACCATCCTGGGGGCGTCGTGCTGCTCCAGCAGGCCGGCCCCTTGACTGACGCACCTCCTGTCTCTCACTCTCCCCATACAGGTGCCGCCGCTCTTGGGTCAGGCCGGGCTGAGCAGAAGACCCCAAGCACGCCAAACCTTCCCCAAAAACGGAGCGAGGGAAACATGATGAAAGGGTCACACCAAGTGAAACCACACTGAACAAAACCCGTTCTGATCCCTCCTCCAAGCACCATCCTGGGGGGGTCGTGCTGCTCCAGCAGGCCGGCCCCTTGACTGACGCACCTCCTGTCTCTCACTCTCCCCATACAGGTGCTGCCGCTCTTGGGTCCGGCCGGGCTGAGCAGCAGACCCCAAGCACGCCAAACCTTCCCCAAAAACGGAGCGAGGGAAACATGATGAAAGGGTCACACCAAGTGAAGACCACACTGAACAAAACCCGCTCTGATCCCTCCTCCAAACACCATCCTGGGGCGGTCGTGCTCCTCCAGCAGGCCGGCCCCTTGACTGACGCACCTCCTGTCTCTCACTCTCCCCATACAGGTGCCGCCGCTCTTGGGTCCGGCCGGGCTGAGCAGCAGACCCCAAGCACGACAAACCTTCCCGTAAATGGGAGTGAGGGAAACATGATGAAAGGGTCACACCAAGTGAAAACCACACTGAACAAAACCCGCTCTGATCCCTCCTCCAAGCACCATCCTGGGGGGGTCTTGCTGCTCCAGCGGACCGGCCCTCTGACTGACGCACCTCTTGTACCGGACCAGACCCTCGCCCCATCCACTTAACCACCCCTTCCTCCGAACGCGACTTTAGCCCCCCAAACGGACTGGACTGCCCCACCCATCCCCCCTGACCCTAACCTTAACCTCCCTCCTCCTGGCCCTAACCTTAACCTTGACCCCAACCTAAACGTCCCCCCTCCCAGCCCTAACCTTAACCTTGTCCCTTTCCCGAACCAGGGTAGGAGACCCCACCTGACCAAGACTATTTCTGACCCGAACCTGGGCAGAAACCACGACCTGACCACCACGACTATACCCCCCTACAATATCCCCGACTCTGACCTTTCCTCCACTACACACCGTTTTCACTCCTCAGCTCATCAACTTCAACCCACTCCAACACACCATGCTCGCCATAGAAGACGCTGAACAAAGCACCGGACCTTCTTCAACAGCACCATGGACCCTCAATTCACCTGCACCAGTCAACAAAACCTCAAAACCAAGTCAGTAGGCCTGTACAAATTAAATTTCAACCCATAAACACAAACCCCAACCCAAACCCAAACTTAACCCTGTCCGTGCCACTGACTTGGCGAAAGGCTTTACCACAAACTTCACAAGAATAATCATCCTGCTGTTGAGTGAAGGCCTCCATCATCTACAACCAGAAACAAGAGCACACACCGGACCCCCAACAAAACAACATCTCCGCACCAAGTAAAGTATACTCCAATCATGAAAATCTGCACAATTATTAAAACTAAACATCTGGACTTCCTTCTCAAAATTTCTGCAGCTGGCGGCGGCGGCGGCGGCGGGGCTCGAGCCCGGGCCCCCTGGTTGATGGACGCCTGCTCCTTCCACCAAGCCAAAGACCTGGACATTCCTCACTGAACAACCTCTTCCATTTCACATACACATCAATTCTGGACTGAAAAAATAAAACAATGACAAAAACACTTTTTGGAAACTTTATTCATTGCAAACATAAATTACTGCACCATAAAAATTGGTTTCTCTTTTGACAGTCGGCGCCCAGACTCGAACCGCAGCCTCCCGGATGGAAGACCACCTCTCTCCCCGTGGAGCTAAACACCTGCCACAGCAACAGACTTCAAAATTCTCCAATTCCTCAACCAATCTTCTACAAACAACCAAAGACAACGCCTCACTGCAAGACTTGGCCCAGCCAATGGCTTCACAGCAACACCCACACATGACATCACCCTCACACCCCCTGTCACCTCCAATCAGAGCACACCGACAACTTTCCCTCCAAAATTTGAAATCCAAACGGACACAATCAGCCTACCACAGCACACTCACTCCCGACACTTCCACCTGATTTGATGATTGACACTCAGGGGAGGGACCTCACCCTCCCTCCCCTGACTGCTATTTAACAGGCTGTGGATCACTCCCTCATCACCCTCTGATGAAGCAGCACTCCTGCGAAACGTCAGGGACCTCTACTCTTCTGCACCAGGAAAACTTGCCTTTTTAATTGTTTTTAGCAGTCCGCTTGACTTTCAACAAGCATTGAATTGATTTTAACGATAAGTATTTAAATAAAAGGTAAATTTTAATTATTGGTGGAGGGCTCTGCCAGCCTGGCTTGTTTTTAAACTGTTTTTTCCCATGGACATTGCTATCTCAGCAAACCTCTCCTTGAGCACTTTTAATTAAAGGCACAAGCTGAAAAACATCACCCAGACGACTACCAGACTGAGGACCGCCTCCACCCGAGGACAACAAGCCTACTACGGCAGTCGGCAGAACCTCTGGGCCTCCATCTTGAGAAGCAACGGGCTAGGTAAGAGGACCACCACCTCAGAAAATGTACACACACTTTTTGCAGGGTAGTACTGGGCACAGGAGTAGAGCAGGGAGTGGTCCACAGACCACACACACACGCACATTCAGACAGCAGCACACGGCCACACATAGACAGCAACCATTAGACCCACTCACCAGGAACATCTGTAAAGAATACTTCAAGTAAATACAAGCAATTACATCACAAATTTTTTAATAAAAAATTCACTCATCACACAAGCATATCCATCAAGCATGTTAAGACAGGCAGCAAAATTGACATCATTCATTAAACCATCCTCACGTACAGAAATTACCCGGCAAAAAGTACACGACAACACTACAAACTGGCTAAGAACTAACATGTCCATCTTACTCCAACACTACTGCAGAATCATTAACACCCCGCTTTCAACCACCTGCCACGATACGGCCTTCCAAATAGCCATTGGCTGGGCCCGAAAGAGATACGGCAACCGGCTTTCACAACACACCATTCCGGCAGCACAAGAGATCATCTATTCCAACAACGACCACGAAACTTCTCCCAGCCCCAGCCCCACCCCCTCCTCCGCTGAACCAGAAGAAGATTCTTTCCCATTCACACCAGAACCACAACCCAGGACTCAAATGGACCAACTCACCCTGACTGACTTATCCGACCAGAACAATTTAAATACTAAAAATCTCTCCCACTCTCCCCATACAGGTGCCGCCGCTCTTGGGTCCGGCCGGGCTGAGCAGCAGACCCCAAGAACGCCATACCTTCCCCTAATACGGAGCGAGGGAAACATGATGAAAGGGTCACACCAAGTGAAAACCACACTGAACAAAACCCGCTCTGATCCCTCCTCCAAGCACCATCCTGGGGGGGTCGTGCTGCTCCAGCAGGCCGGCCCCTTGACTGACGCACCTCCTGTCTCTCACTCTCCCCATACAGGTGCCGCGGCTCTTGGGTCCGGCCGGGCTGAGCAGCAGACCCCAAGCACGCCAAACCTTCCCCAAAAACGGGGCGAGGGAAACATGATGAAAGGGTCACACCAAGTGAAAACCACACTGAACAAAACCCGCTCTGATCCCTCCTCCAAGCACCATCCTGGGGGGGTCGTGCTGCTCCAGCAGGCCGGCCCCTTGACTGACGCACCTCCTGTCTCTCACTCTCCCCATACAGGTGCCGCCGCTCTTGGGTCAGGCCGGGCTGAGCAGAAGACCCC
Organism: Dascyllus trimaculatus; assembly: GCA_024666655.1. NCBI lineage: Eukaryota > Metazoa > Chordata > Actinopteri > Pomacentridae > Dascyllus > Dascyllus trimaculatus. The sequence continues at coordinate 21,463 of JAMOIN010000991.1, forward strand.
AAGCACGCCAAACCTTCCCCAAAAACGGATGGAGGGAAACATGATGAAAGGGTCACACCAAGTGAAAACCACACTAAACAAAACCCGCTCTGATCCCTCCTCCAAGCACCATCCTGGGGGGGTCGTGCTGCTCCAGCAGGCCAGCACCTTGACTGACGCACCTCCTGTCTCTCACTCTCCCCATACAGGTGCCGCCGCTCTTGGGTCCGGCCGGGCTGAGCAGCAGACCCCAAGCACGCCAAACCTTCCCCAAAAACGGAGCGAGGGGAACATGATGAAAGGGTCACACCAAGTGAAAACCACACTGAACAAAATCCGCTCTGATCCCTCCTCCAAGCACCATCCTGGGGGGGTCGTGCTGCTCCAGCAGGCCGGCCCTTTGACTGACGCACCTCCTGTGTCTCACTCTCCCCATACAGGTGCCGCCGCTCTTGGGTCCGGCCGGGCTGAGCAGCAGACCCCAAGCACGCCAAACCTTCCCCAAAAACGGAGCGAGTGAAACATGATGAAAGGGTCACACCAAGTGAAAACCACACTGAACAAAACCCGCTCTGATCCCTCCTCCAAGCACCATCCTGGGGGGGTCTTGCTGCTCCAGCGGACCGGCCCTCTGACTGACGCACCTCTTGTACCGGACCAGACCCTCGCCCCATCCACTTAACCACCCCTTCCTCCGAACGCGACTTTAGCCCCCCAAACGGACTGGACTGCCCCACCCATCCCCCCTGACCCTAACCTTAACCTCCCTCCTCCTGGCCCTAACCTTAACCTTGACCCCAACCTAAACGTCCCTCCTCCCAGCCCTAACCTTAACCTTGTCCCTTTCCCGAACCAGGGTAGGAGACCCCACCTGACCAAGACTATTTCTGACCCGAACCTGGGCAGAAACCACGACCTGACGACCACGACTATACCCCCCAACACTATCCCCGACTCTGACCTTTCCTCCACTACACACCGTTTTCACTCCTCAGCTCATCAACTTCAACCCACTCCAACACACCATGCTCGCCATAGAAGACGCTGAACAAAGCACCGGACCTTCTTCAACAGCACCATGGACCCTCAATTCACCTGCACCAGTCAACAAAACCTCAAAACCAAGTCAGTAGGCCTGTACAAATTAAATTTCAACCCATAAACACAAACCCCAACCCAAACCCAAACTTAACCCTGTCCGTGCCACTGACTTGGCGAAAGGCTTTACCACAAACTTCACAAGAATAATCATCCTGCTGTTGAGTGAAGGCCTCCATCATCTACAACCAGAAACAAGAGCACACACCGGACCCCCAACAAAACGACACCTCCGCACCAAGTAAAGTATACTCCAATCATGAAAATCTGCACAATTATTAAAACTAAACATCTGGACTTCCTTCTCAAAATTTCTGCAGCTGGCGGCGGCG
>JAMOIN010001807.1:0-22846 GCA_024666655.1 Dascyllus trimaculatus
GCTGTGCTGCTGGGGAGCCGTGTGGACAGGCTCTGCTGGGGAGCCAGGCGGGCATTGGTGATGGGGGGCCCGGTGTTCTGTGCTGGGGAGCCCGGTGTGCTGGGCTGTGGTGCTGGGGAGCCGTGTAGACAGGCTCTGCTGCGGAGCGGTGTGAAAAGGCTCTGATAGAGAGCCAGGCGGGCTGTGGAGCTGGTGGCCCACATGTGCTGTGCTGGGGAGCCCGGTGTGCAGGCCTGTGCTGCTGGGCAGCCGTATGGACAGTCTCTGCTGGGGAATGGTTTGAAAAGGCTCTGATGGAGAGCCAGTCGGGCTGTGGTGCTGGGGGCCACCGTGTGCTGTGCTGGGGAGCCCGGTGAGCTGGGCTGGGGAGCCTGGTGTGCTGGGCTGTGCTGCTGGGGAGCCGTGTGGACAGGCTCTGCTGGGGAGCCTTGTGAAGAGGCTCTGCTTTAAAGCCAGGTGGGCTGAGGTGCTGGGGGGACCCGTGGTCTGTGCTGGGGAGCCCGGTGAGCTGTGCTGGGGAGCCCGGTGAGCTTGGCTGGGGAGCCCGGTGTGCTGGGCTCTTCTGCTGGGGAGCCGTGTGGACAGGCTCTGCTAGGGAGCCAGGCGGGCATTGGTGCTGGGGGGCCCCGTGTGCTGTGCTGGGGAGCCCAATGAGCTGGGCAGAGGAGCCCGGTGAGCTGGGCTGTTTTGCTGTGTAGCCGTGTAGACTGGCTCTGCTTGGGAGAGGGCTGAACAGGCTCTGATGGAGAGCCAGGCGGGCTGTGGTTCAGTGGAGCCCGGTGAGCTGTGCTTGGGGCCCCCGTGTGCTTTGCTGGGGAGCCGGGTGAGCAGGGCTGGGGAGCCCGGTGTGCTGGGCTGTGGTGCTGGGGAGCAGCGTGGAAAGGCTCTGCTGGGGAGCGGTGTGAACAGGCTCTGATGGAGCGCCAGGCGGGCTGTGGTGCTGGGGGGCCCCGTGTGCTGGGCTGGGGAGCCCGGTGTGCTTGGCTGTGCTGCTGGGGAGCCGTGTGGACAGGCTCTGCTGGGGAGTGGTTTGAACAGGCTCTGCTGGGGAGCCAGGCGGGCTGTGGTGCTGGGGTGCCCCATGTGCTGTGCTGCGGAGCCCGGTGATATCGGCTATGGAGCCCGGTCTGCTGGGCTGTGTACTGCTGGGGAGCCTTGTGGACAGGCTCTGCTGGCGAGTGGTGTGAACAGGCTCTGATGGAGAGCAAGGCTTGCTGTGGTGTTGGGGGCCCCCGTGTGCTGTGCTGGGGTCCCCGTGTGCTGTGCTGGGGAGCCCGGTGTGCTGGGCTGTGGTGCTGGGGGGCCCCGTGTGCTGTGATGGGGAGGCCTGTGAACTGGGCTGTGCTGCTGGGGAGCCGTGTGGACATGCTCTGCTCGGGAGCGGTGTGAACAGTCTCTGCTGGAGAGCCAGGCGGGCTGTGGTGCCGGGGGCCCCCGTGTGCTGTGCTGGGGAGCCCGGTGAGCTGGGCTGGGGAGCCCGGTGTGCTGGGCTGTGGTGCTGGGGAGCCGTGTCGACAGGCTCTGCTGCGGAGCGGTGTGAACAGGCACTGATGGAGAGCCAGGAAGGCTGTGGTGCTGGGGGGCCCCGTGTGCTGTGCTGGGGAGCACGTTGAGCTGTGCTGGGGAGCCCGGTGAGCTGGGCTGGGGAGCCCGGTGTGCTGGGCAGTGGTGCTGGGGAGGCGTGTGGACAGGCTGTGCTGGGGAGTGGTGTGTAAAGGTTCTGCTGGACAGCCAGGCAGGTTGTGGTGCTGGGGGCCCCCGTGTGCTGTGCTGGGGAGCCCGTTGAGCTTGGCTGGGGAGCCTGGTGTGCTGGGCTGTGGTGCTGGGGAGCTGTTTGAACAGGCTCTGATTTAGAGCCAGGCGGGCTGTGGTGCTGGGGAGCCGTGTGGACAGGATCTGATGGGGAGCGGTTTGAACAGGCTCTGATGGAGAGCCGGGCGGACTGTGCTGCGGTGTGCGGGGCTGCAGGGGAGCCGTGTAGACAGGCTCTTCTGGGGAGCTTTGTGAACAGGCTCTGATGGAGATCCAGGCGGGCTATGGTGCTGGGGGCCCACGTGTGCTGTGCTGGGGAGCCCGGTGAGCTGGGCTGGGGAGCCCGGTGTGCTGGGCTGTGCATCTGGGGAGCCGTGTGGACAGGATCTGCTGGGGAGCGGTTTCAACAGGCTCTGCTGGAGAGCAAGGCGCGCTGTGTTGCTGGGGGCCCCCATGTGCTGTGCTGGGGAGGCCGGTGAGCTGGGCTGGGGAGCCTGGTGTGCTGGGCTGTGCTGCTTGGGAGCCGTGTGGACAGGCTCTGCTGGGGAGTGGTTTGAACAGGCTCTCTTGGGTACTGGTTTGAAAAGGCTCTGCTGGGGAGCCAGGCGGGCTGTGGTGCTGGGGGGCCCCGTGTGCTGTGCTGGGGAGCCCGGTTAGCTGGGCTTGGGAGCCCGGTGTTCAGGGCTGTGCTGCTGGGGAGCCGTATGGACAGTCCCTGCTAGGGATTGGTTTGAACAGGCTCTGATGGAGAGCCAAGCGGGCTGTGGTGCTGGGGTGCCCCGTGTGCTGTGCTGGGGAGCCCGGTTAGCTGGGCTTGGGAGCCCGGTGTTCAGGGCTGTGCTGCTGGGGAGCCGTGTGGACCGGATCTGCTGTGGAGCGGTGTGAACAGGCTCTGATGGAAAGCCAGGCGGGCTGTGGTATTGGGGGCCCCCGTGTGCTGTGATGGTGAGCCCGGTGAGCTTGGCTGGGGAGCCCGGTGTTCTGGGCTGTGCTGCTGGGGAGGCATGTGCACAGGCTGTGGTGGGGAGTGATTTGAACAGGCTCTTCTGGAGAGCAACGTGGGCTGTGGTGCTGGGGGCCCCCGTGTGCTGTGCTGGGGGCCCCCGTGTGCTGTGCTGGGGAGCCCGGTGTGCTGGGCTTTGCTGCTGGTGAGCCGTGTGGACAGGCTCTGCTGGCGAGTGTTTTGAACAGGCTCTGCTGGAGAGCCAGGCGCGCGGTGTTGCTGGGGGCCCCCGTGTGCTGTGCTGGGGAGCCCGGTGAGCAGGGCTGGGGAGCCCGGTGTGCTGGGCTGTGGTGCTGGGGGGCCCCGTGTGCTGTGCTGCGTAGCCCGGCGTGCTGGGCTGTGCTGCTGGGGAGCAGTGTGAACAGGCTCTGCTGGAGAGCCAGGCGGGCTGTGGTGCTGGGGAGCCCGGTGAGCTGGGCTGGGGAGCCCTGTGAGATCGGCTTGGGAGCCCGGTGTGCTGGGCTGTGGTGCTGGGGAACCCTGTGGACAGGCTCTGCTGGGGAGCGGTGTGAACAGGCTCTGCTGGAGAGCCAGGCGGCCTGTGGTTCTGGGGGTCCCCGTGTCCAGTGCTGGGGAGCCCGGTATGCTGGGATGTGGTGCTGGGGAGCCGTGTAGACAAGCTCTGCTGGGGAGCGGAGTGAAAAGGCTCTGCTGGGGAGCGTTGTGAACAGGCTCTGATGGAGAACCAGGCGCGCTGTTGTGATGGGGGCCCCCGTATGCTGGGCTGGGGAGCCCGGTGTGCTGTGCTGGGGGCCCCCGTGTGCTGTGCTGGGGAGTCCGGTGAGCAGGGCTGGGGAGCTCGGTGTGCTGGGCCGTGGTGCTGGGGGCCCCCGTGTGCTGTGCTGGGGAGCCCGGTGTGCAGGGCTGTGCTGCTGGGGAGCCGTATGGACAGTCTCTTCTGGGGAAATGGTTTGAACAGGCTCTGATGGAGAGCCAGGCGGGCTGTGGTGTTGGGGCCCCCCGTGTGCTTTGCTGGGGAGCCCAGTGAGCTTGGCTGGGGAGCCCGGTGTGCTGGGCTGTTCTGCTGGGTAGCCCTGTAGACAGGCTCTGCTGGGGAGCGTTGTGAACAGGCTCTGATGGAGAGCCAGGTTGGCTGTGCTGCTTGGGGGCCCCGTGTGCTGTGCTGGGGAGCCCGGTTAGCTGGGCCGAGGAGCCCGGTGTGCTGGGCTGTGGTGCTGGGGAGTAGTGTGGACAGGCTCTGCTGGGGACTGGTTTGAACAGGCTCTGCTGGAGAGCCAGGCGGGCTGTGGTGCTGGGGGGCCCCGTGTGCTGTGCTGGGGAGCCCTGTGAGCTGGGCTGGGGAGCCCGGAGTGCTGGGCTTTTGTGCTTCGGAGCCGTGTAGACAGGCTCTGCTGCGGACGGGTGTGAACAGGCTCTGATGGAGAGCAGGCGGGCTGTGGTGCTGGGGGCGGCTGTGTGCTGTGCTCAGGAGCCCGTTGAGCTTGGCTGGGAAGCCCGGTGTGCTGGGCTGGGGAGCCCGGTTTGCTGGGCTGTGGTGCTGGGGAGCCGTGTGGACAGGCTCTGCTGTGGAGTGGTTTGAACAGGCTCTGATGCAGAGCCAGGCAGGCTGTATTGCTGGGGGGCCCCGTGTGCTGTGCTGGGGTGGCCGGTGTGCTGGGCTGTGGTGCTGGTGAGCCGTGCGGAAAGGCTGTGCTGTGGAGCGGTGTGAACAGGCTCTGATGGAGAGCCAGGCGGGCTGTGGTGCTTGGGGGCACCGTGTTCTTTGCTGGGGAGCCCGGTGAGCTGGGCTGTGCTGCTGGGGAGGCGTGTGGACAGGCTCTGCATGGGAGTGGTTTGAACAGGCTCTGATGGAGAGCCAGGCGGGCTGTTGTGCTGGGGAGCCCCGTGTTCTGTGCTGGGGAGCCGGGTGAGCTGGGCTGGGGAGCCCGGTGTGCTGGGCTGGGGAGCCCGGTGTGCTGGGCTGTTCTGCTGGGGAGCCGTGTGGACAGGCTCTTCTGGGGAGCGGTGTGGACAGGCTCTGCTGGACAGCCAGGCGGGCTGTGGTGCTGGGGTGCCCCGTGTGTTGTGCTGGGGAGCCCGTTGAGCTGGGCTGGGGAGCCCGGTGTGCTGGGCTGTTGTGCTGGGGAGCGGTGTGGACAGGCTCTGCTGGAGAGCCAGGCGGGCTGTGGTGCTGGGAAGCCCTGTGTGCTGTGCTTTGGGGCCTCGTGTGCTGTGCTGGGGAGCCCGGTGAGCTGGGCTGTGGTGCTAGGTAGCCGTGCAGACAGGCTCTGCTGGGGAGCAGTGTGAACAGGCTCTGCTGGGGAGCGGTGTGAAAAGGCTCTGCTCGAGAGCCAGGAGGGCTGTGGTGCTGGGGGGTACCGTGTGCAGTGCTGGGGAGCCCGGTGTGCTGGGCTGTGGTGCTGGGGAGCCATGTAGAAAGGCTCTGCTGGGGAGCGGTGTGAAGAGGCTCTGATGGAGAGTCAGGCGGGCTGTGGTGCTGGGAAGCCCCGTGTGCTGTTCTGGGGGGCCCCGTGTGCTGTGCTGGGGAGCCCGGTGTGCTGGGCTGTGGTGCTGGGGAGCCGTGTGGACAGGCTCTGCTGGGGAGCGGAGTGAACAGGCTCTGATGGAGAACCATGCGGGCTGTGGTGCTGGGCAGCCGTGTAGAGAGGCTCTGCTGGGGAGCGGTGTGAACAAGATCTGATGGAGAGCCAGGCAGGCTGTGGTGTTTGGGGGCCCGTGTGCTGTGCTGGGGAGCCCGGTGTGCTGGGCTGTGCTGCGGGGGAGCGGTTGTGAACAGGCTCTGTTTGCGAGCCAGGCGGGCTGTGGTGCTGGGGGGCCCCGTGAGCTGTGCTCAGGAGCCCGGTGAGCTGGGAAGGGGATCCCTGTGTGCTTGGCTGTGGTGATGGGGAGCCGTGTAGACAAGCTGTGCTGTTGAGCGGTGTGAACGGGCTCTGATGGAGAGCCAGCCGGGCTGTGGTGCTGGGGGCCCCCGTGTGCTTTACTCGGGAGCCCAGTGAGCTGGGCTTCGGAGCCCAGTGTGCTGGGCTGTGGTGCTTGGAAGCCGTGTGGACAGGCTCTGCTGGGGAGAGGGTTGAACAGGCCCTGATGGAGAGCCAGGCGGGCTGTTTTGCCGGGAAGCCCCGTGTGCTGTGCAGGGGGGCCCGTGTGCTGTGCTGGGGGCCCCCGTGAGCTTTGGTCGGGAGCCCGGTGAGCTGTGCTTGGGAGCCCGGTGTGCTGGGCTGTGGTGCTGGGGAGCCGTGTAGACAGGCTCTGCTGGAGATCCAGGCGGGCTGTGGTGCTGGGGGCCACCGTGAGCTGGGCTGGGGAGCCCGGTGTGCCTGGCTGTGCTGCTGGGGAGCCGTGTGGACAGGCTCTTCTGGGGAGAGTTTTGAACAGGCTCTGCTAGAGAGCCAGGCGGGCTGTGTTGCTGGGGGCCCCCGTGTGCTGTGCTGAGGAGCCCGTTGAGCTGGGCTAGGGAGCCCGGTATGCTGGGCTGTGGTGCTGGGTGGCCACGTGTGCTGTGCAGCGGAGCCCGGTGAGATCGGCTGTGGAGCCAGCTGTGCTGGGCTGTGCTGCTGGGGAGCCGTGTGGACAGGCTCTGCTGGGGAGCCTTGTGAAGAGGCTCTGCTGGAAAGCCAGGTGGGCTGAGGTGCTGGGGGGCCCCGTGTTCTGTGCTTTCGAGCCCGGTGAGCTGGGCTTGGGAGGCCAGTGTGCTGGGCTGTGCTGCTGGTGAGCCGTGTGGACCGGCTCTGCTTGGGAGTGGTTTGAACAGGCTCTGCTGGAGTGCCAGGCGGGCCGTGGTGCTGGGGGCCCCCGTGTGCAGTGCTGGGGAAGCCGGTGTGCTGTTCTGTGCTGCTGGGGAGCCGTGTGGACCGGCTCTGCTGGGGAGCGGTGTGAACATGCTCTGCTGGAGAGCCAGGCGGGCTGTGGTGCGGTGTGCTGGGCTGTGGTGCTGGGCAGCCGTGTGTACAGGCTCTACTGGGGAGCGTTGTGAAAAGGTTCTGATGGAAAGCTAGGCGGGCTGTGGTGCTGGGGGGCCCCGTGTTCTGTGCTGGGGAGCCCGGTGAGCTGTGCTGGGGGCCCCCGTGTGCTGTGCTGGGGAGACCGGTGAGCAGGGCTGGGGAGCCCGGTGTGCTGGGCTGTGGTGATGGATTGCCGTGTGGACAGGCTCTGCTGGGGAGTGGTTTGAACAGGCTCTGATGGAGAGCCATGCGGGCTCATGTGCTGGGTGGCCCCGTGTGCTGTGCTGGGGAGCCCGGTGTGCTGGGCTGGGCAGGCCCGTGTGCTGGGCTGTGGTGCTGGGGAGCCCGGTGTGCTGGGCTGTGGTGCTGGGGAACCGTGTAGACAGGCTCTGCTGGGTACCGGTGTGAACAGGCTCTGATCGAGAGCCAGGCGGGCTGTGGTGCTGGGGGGCCGCGTGTGCTGTGCTGGGGAACCCGGTGTGCTGGGCTGTGGTGCTGGGGAGCCGTGTGGACAGGCTCTGCTGGGGAGCGGTGTGAACAGGCTAAGCTGGAGAGCCAGGCGGGCTGTGGTGCTGGGGGCCACCGTGTGCTGTGCTGGGGAGCCCGGTGTGCTGGGCTTTGCTGCTGGGGAGCCGTGTGAAGAGGCTCTGATGGAGAGCCAGGCGGGCTGTTGTGCTGGGGGCCCCCGTATGCTGTGCTGGGGATCCCGGTGTGCTGGGCTTTGGTGCTGGGGAGCCGTGTGGACAGGCTCTGTTGAGGGAGTGGTTTGAAAAGGCTCTGCTCGAGAGCCAGGCGGGCTGTGGAGCTGGGGGGCCCCGTGTGCAGTGCTGGAGAGCCCGGTGAGCTGGGCTGTAGTGCTGGGGATCCGTGTAGACAGGCTCTTCTGCGGAGGTGTGTGAACAGGCTCTGATGGAGAGACAGGCGGGCTGTGATGCTGGGCGCCCCCGTGTGATGTGTTGGGGGGACCGGTGAGGTGGGCTGGGGACCCAAATGTGCTGGGCTGTGGTGCTGGGGAGCCGTGTCGACAGGCTCTGCTAGGGAGCGGTGTGAACAGGCTCTGCTGGATAGCCAGGCGGGCCGTGGTGCTGGGGGCTCCCGTGTGCTGTGCTGGGGAGCCCGGTGAGCTGGGCTCTGCTGCTGGGGAGCCATGTAGACAGGCTCTGCTGGGGAGCAGTGAGAACAGGCTCTGCTGGAGAGCCAGGCGGGCTGTGGTGTTGGGGAGCCGTGTGGACAGGCTCTGCTGGGGAGTGGTTTGAACAGTCTCTGCTGGAGAGCCAGGCGGGCTGTGGTGCTGTGGGGCCCGTGTGTGCTGTGCTGTGGAGCCCGGTGAGCTTGGCTGGCGAGCCCGGTGTGCTGGGCTGTGGTGCTGGCCAACCGTGTAGACAGGCTCTGCTGGGGGGCCACGTGTGCTGTGCTGGGGAGCCCGTTGAGCCTGGCTGGGGAGCCCGGTGTGCTGGGCTGTGCTGCTGGGGAGCCGAGTGGACAGGCTCTGCTGCGGAGCGCTGTGAACAGGCTTTGATGGAGAGCCAGGCGGGCTGTGGTTCTGGGGGCCCCCGTGTGCTGTGCTGGGGGCCCCCGTGTGCGGTGCTGGGGAGCCCGGTGTGCTGGGCTGTTGTGCTGGGGAGCCGTGTGGACAGGCTCTCCTGGGGAGCGGTTTGAACAGGCTCTTCTGGAGAGCCAGGCGGGCTGTGGTGCAGGCGGGCCTTGTGTGCTTTGCTGGGGGCCCCCGTGTGCTGTGCTGGGGATCCGGAGTGCTGGGCTGTGGTGCTGGGGAGCCGTGTGGACAGGCTCTTCTGAGGAGAGTTTTGTATAGGCTCTGATGGAGTGACAGGCTTGCTGTGGTGCTGGGGGGCCCCGTGTGCTGTTCTCGGGAGCCCAGTGAGCTGGGCTTAGGAGCCCGGTGTGTTGGGCTGTTGTGCTGGGGAGCCTTGTGGACAGGCTCTGCTGGGGAGTGGTTTGAACAGTCTCTGCTGGAGAGCCAGGCGGGCTGTGGTGCTGTCGGCCCCCGTGTGCTGTGCTGGGGAGCCCGGTGAGCTGGGCTGTGGTGCTGGGGAGCCGTGTAGACAGGCTCTGCTGGCAAGCCATTCGGGCTGTGGTGCTGGGGAGCCCCGTGTGCTTTGCTGGGGAGCCCGGTGTGCTGGGCTGGGGAGCCCGGTGTGCTGGGCTGTGCTGCTGGGTTGCCGTGTGGACAGGCTCTGCTGGGGAGCGGTGTGAAAGGGCTCTGCTGGAGAGCCAGGCGGGCTGTGCTGCGGTGTGCTTGGCTGTGCTGCTGGGGAGCCGTGCAGACAGGCTCTGCTGGGGAGCTGTGTGAACAGGCTCTGATGGAGAGCCAGGCGGGCTGTGGTGCTGGGGGGCCCCGTGTGCTGTGCTGGGGAGCCCATTGAGCTGGGCTGGGGAGCCCGGTTTGCTGGGCTGTGTTGCTGGGGAGAGGTGTGGACAGGCATTGCTGGGGAGTGGTTTGAAAAGGATCTGCTGGACAGCCAGGCGGGCTGTGTTGCTGGGGGGCCCCGTGTGCCGTGCTCGGGAGCCCGGTGAGCTGGGCTGGGGAGCCCGGTGTGCTGGGCTGTGGTGCTGGGGAGCGGAGTAAAATGGCTCTGATGGAGAGCCAGGCGGGCTGTGGTGCTGGGGGGCCCCGTGTGCTGTGCTGGGGAGCACGTTGAGCTGGGCTGGGGAGCCCGGTGTGGTGGGCTGTGGTGCTGGGGGGCCCCGTGTGCTTTGCTGCGGAGCCCGGTGAGATCGGCTATGGAGCCCGGTGTGCTGGGCTGTGCTGCTGGGGAGCCGTGTGGACAGGCTCTGCTGGGGAGCTATGTGAAGAGGCTCTGCTGGATAGCCAGGCGGGCTGTGGTGCCGGGGGCCCTCGTGTGCTGTGCTTTGGAGACCGGTGAGCTTGGCTGGGGAGCCCGGTGTGCTGGGCTGTGCTGCTGGGGAGCCGTGTAGAGAGGCTCTTCTGGGGAGCGGTGTGAACAGGCTCTGATGGAGAGCCAGGTGGGATGTGGTGCTGGGGGGCCCCGTGTGCTGTGCTGGGGAGCCCAGTGAGCTGGGCTGTGGTGCTGGGGAGCCGTGTTGACAGGCTCTGCTGCAGAGCCTAGCGGGCTGTGGTGCAGGGGGGCCCCGTGTGGTTTGCTGGAGAGCCAGGTGGGCTGTGGTGTTGGGGGCCCCCGTGTGCTGTGCTGGGCAGCCCGCTGAGCTGGGCTGTGCTGCTGGGGAGCCGTGTAGACAGGCTCTGCTGGGGAGAGGGTTGAACAGGCTCTGCTGGACAGCCAGGCAGGCTGTGGTGCTGGGAAGCCCCGTATGCTGTGCTGGGGAGCCTGGTGAGCTGGGCTGGGGAGCCCGATGAGCTGTGCTGGGGAGCCCGTTGAGCTGGGCTGGGGAGCCCGGTGTGCTTGGCTGTGGTGCTGGGGAGCCGCGTGGACAGGCTCTGCTGGGGAGTGGTTTGAACAGGCTCTGCTGGATAGCCAGGCAGGCTGTGGTGCTGGGAAGCCCCGTGTGCTGTGCTGTGGGGCCCCGTGTGCTGTGCTGGGGAGCCCGGTGAGCTGGGCAGAGTAGCCCGGTGAGCTGGGCTGTGGTGCTGGGTAGCCGTGTAGACAGGCTCTGCTAGGGAGCGGTGTGAACAGGCTCTGTTGGAGAGCCAGGTGGGCTTTGGTGCTTGGGGCCCTCGTTTGCTGTGCTGGGGAGCCCGTTGAGCTGGGCTGGGGAGCCCCGTGTGCTTGGCTGTGGTGCTGGGGAGCCGTGTCGACAGGCTCTGCTGGGAAGCGGTGTGGACAGGCTCTGATTGAGAGCCAAGCGGGCTGTGGCTCTGGGGGGCCCCGTGTTTTGTGCTGGGGAGCCCGTTGAGTTCGGTTGGGGAGCCCGGTGTGCTGGGCTGTTGTGCTGGGGAGCGGTGTGGACAGGCTCTGCTGGGGAGTGGTTTGAACAGTCTCTGTTGGAGAGGCCAGGCAGGCTGTGGTGCTGAGGGGCCCCGTGTGCTGTCCTGGGGAGCCCGGTGAGCTTGGCTGGGCAGCCCGGTGTGCTGGGCTTTTGTGCTGGGGAGCCGTGTAGACAGGCTCTGATGCGGAGGGGTGTGAACAGGCCCTGATGGAGAGCCAGGCGGGCTGTGGTGCTGGGGGCCCCCGTGAGCTGTTCTCAGGAGCCCGGTGAGCTGGGCTGGGGATCCCTGGGTTCTGGGCTGTGGTGATGGGGAGCCGTGTAGACAGGCTGTGCTGTTGAGCGGTGTGAACAGGCACTGATGGAGAGCCAGGCAGGCTTTGGTGCTGGGGCCCCCCGTGTGCTGTGCTGGGGAGCCCGGTGAGCTGGGCCGAGGAGCCCGGTGTGCTGGGCTGTGGTGCTGGGGAGTAGTGTGGACAGGCTCTGCTGGTGACTGGTTTGAACAGGCTCTGCTGGAGAGCCAGGCGGGCTGTGGTGCTGCGGAGCCGTGTGGACAGGCTCTGCTGGGGAGTGGTTTGAACAGGATCTGCTGGAGAGCCAGGCAGGCTGTGGTGCGGGGGGGCCCCGTGTGCTGTGCTGGGGAGCCCGTTGAGCTGGGCTGGGGAGCCCGGTGTGCTGGGCTTTTGTGCTTCGGAGCCGTGTAGGCAGGCTCTGCTGCGGACGGGTGTGAACAGGCTCTGATGGAGAGCCAGGCGGGCTGTGGTGCTGGGTGGCCCCGTGTGCTGTACTGCGGAGCCCGGTGAGATCGGCTGTGGAGCCTGGTGTGCTGGGCTGTGCTGCTGGGGAGCCGTGTGGACAGGCTGTGCTGGGGAGCCTTGTGAAGAGGCTCTGCTGGAAAGCCAGGTGGGCTGAGGTGCTGGAGGGCCCCTGTGTTCTGTGCAGGGGAGCCCGGTGAGCTGGGCTTGGGAGGCCAGTGTGCTGGGCTGTGCTGCAGGGGAGCCGTGTTGACCTGCTCTGTTTGGGAGTGGTTTGAACAGGCTCTGCTCGAGAGCCAGGCAGGCCGTGGTGCTGGGGGCCCCCGTGTGCTGTGCTGGGGAAGCCGGTGTGCTGTTCTGTGCTGCTGGGGAGCCGTGTGGACCGGCTCTGCTGGGGAGCTGTGTGAACAGGCTCTGCTGGAGAGCCAGGCGGGTCGTGGTGCTGGGGGCCCCCGTGTGCTGTGCTGGGGAACCCGGTGTTCTTGGCTGGGGAGCCCGGTGTGCTGGGCTGTGCTGCTGGGGAGCCGTGTGGACAGGATCTGCTGGGGAGCGGTTTGAACAGGCTCTGATGGAGAGCCAAGCGGGCTGTGGTGCTGGGGAGCCATGTAGACAGGCTCTGCTGGGGAGCGGTGTGATCAGGCTCTGATGGAGAGCCAGGCGGGCTGTGGTGCTGGGGGGCCACGTGTGCTGTGCTGGGGAACCCGGTGTGCTGGGCTGGGCAGCCCGGTGTGCTGGGTTGGGGAGCCCCGTGTCCTGGGCTGTGGTGCTGGGGAGCCCGGTGAGCTGGGCTGTGGTGATGGGGAGCCGTGTAGACAAGCTCTGCTGCGGAGCGTTGTGAACAGGCTCTGATGGAGAGCCAGGCGGGCTGTGGTGCTGGGGGGCCCCGTGTGCTGTGCTGGGGAGCCCGTTGAGCTGGGCTGGGGTCCCCCGGTGTGTTGGGCTTTGGTGCTGTGGAGCCGTGTGGACAGGCTCTGCTGGCAAGTGGTTTGAAAAGGCTCTGCTGGATAGCCAGGCGGGCTGTGGTGCTGGGGGCCCCCGTGTGCTGTGCTGGGGAGCCCTGTGAGCTGGGCTGAGGAGCCCGGTGTGCTTGGCTGGGGACCCCGGTTTGCTGGTCTGTGGTGCTGGGGAGCCGTGTGGACAGGCTCTGCTGGCGAGTGGTTTGAACAGGCTCTGCTGGGGAGCGGAGTGAACAGGCTCTGATGGAGAGCCAGGCGGGCTGTGGTGCTTTGGGCCCCCGTGTGCAGTGCTGGGGAGCTCGTTGAGCTGGGCTGGGGAGCCCGGAGTGCTGGGCTGTGGTGCTGGGGGGCCCCGTGTGCTTTGCTGCGGAGCCCGGTGAGATCGGCTATGGAGCCCTCTGTGCTGGGCTGTGCTGCTTGGGACCCGTGTGGAATGGCTCTGCTGGGGACCGGTGTGAAGAGGCTCTGCTGGAGAGCCAGGCGGGCTGTGGTGCTGGGGGCCCTCGTGTGCTGTGCTGGGGAGCCCGGTGAGCTTGGCTGGGGAGCCCGGTGTGCTGGGCTGTGCTGCTGGGGAGCCGTGTAGACAGGCTCTGCTGGGGAGCGGTTTGAACAGGCTCTGATGGAGAGCCATGTGGGCTGTGGTGCTGGGGGGCCCGTGTGCTGTGCTGGGGAGCCCGGTGAGCTGGGCTGGGGAGGCCAGTGTGCTGGGCTGTGCTGCTGCTGAGCCGTGTAGACAGGCTCTGCTGGGGGCCCCCGTGCTCTGTGCTTGGGGCCATGGTGAGCTGGGCTGGGGAGTACGGTGTGCTGGGCTGTGGTGCTGGGGAGCTGTGTGGACAGGCTCTTCTGGGGGGTGGTTTGAACAGGCTCTGCAGGAGAGCCAGGCGGGCTGTGGTGCCGGGGGGCCCCGTGTTCTGTGCTGGGGACCCTGGTCAGCTGGGCTGGGGAGCCCGGTGTTCTGGGCTGTGATTTTGGGGGGCCGTGTGGACAGGCACTGCCGGGGAGCGGTGTGAAAAGGCTCTGATGGAAAGCCAACCGGGCTGTGGTGCTGCGGTCCCCCGTGTGCTGTGCTCGGGAGGCCAGTGAGCTGGGCTTCGGAGCCCAGTGTGCTGGGCTGTGGTGCTGGGAAGCCGTGTGGACAGGCTCTGTTGGAGAGAGGGTTGAACAGGCTCTGCTGGACAGCCAGGCGGGCTGTGGTGCTGGGGTGCCCCGTGTGGTGTGCTGGGGAGCCCGTTGAGCTGGGCTGGGGAGCCCGGTGTGCTGGGCTGTTGTGCTGGGGAGCCGTGTGGACAGGCTCTGCTGGAGAGCCAGGCGGGCTGTGGTGCTGGGGGGCCCCGTGTGCTGTGCTGGGGAGCCCGGTGTGATGGGCTGTGGTGCTGGGGAGCCATGTAGACGGGCTCTGCTGGGGAGCTGTATGAACAGGCTCTGATGGAGAGCCAGGCTGTCTGTGGTGCTGGGGGGCCCTGTGTGCTGTGCTGGGGAGCCCGGTGAGCTGAGCTGGGGATCCCGGTGTGCTGGGCTTTGGTGCTGGGGAGCCGTGTAGACAGGCTCGGCTGGGGAGCGGTGTGAACAGGCTCTGATGGAGAGCCAGCCGGGCTGTGGTGCTGGGGGTCCCCGTGGTCCATGCTGGGGAGCCCGTTGAGCCTGGCTGGGGAGCCCGTTGTGCTGGGCAGTGGTGCTGGGGAGCCGTGTAGACAGGCTCTGCCGGGGAGCCGTGTGAACAGGCTCTGCTGGAGAGCAACGCGGGCTGTGGTGCTGGGGGCCCCCGTGTGCTGTGCTGGGGAGCCCGGTGAGCTGGGCTGGGGAGCCCGGTGTGCTGGGCTGTGGTGCTGGGGAGCCGTGTAGACAGGCTCTGTTGGGGAGCGGAGTGAACAGGCTTTGCTGGGGAGCGGTGTGAACAGTCTCTGATGGAGAGCCAGGCGGGCTGTGTTGCTGGGGGCCCCCGTGTGCTGTGCTGGGGAGCACGGTGAGCTGGGCTGGGGAGCCCGGTGTGCTGGGCTGGGGAGCCCGGTGTGCTGGACTGTGGTGCTGGGGGGCCCCGTGATCTGTGCTGCGGAGCCCGATGAGATCGGCTATGGAGCCCGGTGTGCTGGGCTGTGCTGTTCGGGAGCCGTGTGGCCAGGCTCTGCTGGGGAGCGGTGTGAACAGGCTCTGATGGAGAGCCAGGTGGGCTGTGGTGATAAGGGGGGCCCCGTGTGCTGTGCTGGGGAGCCCGGTGAGATGGGCTGGGGAGGCCAGTGTGCTGGCCTGTGCTGCTGGGGAGCAGTGAGGACCGGCTCTGCTTGGGAGTGTTTTGAACAGGCTCTGCTGGAGAGCCAGGCGGGCCGTGGTGCCTGGGGCCCCCGTGTGCTGTGCTGGGGAACCCGGTGTGCTGGGCTGGGCAGCCCGGTGTGCTGGGCTGTGCTGCTGGGGAGCCGTGTGGACAGGATCTGCTGGGGAGCGGTTTGAACAGGCTCTGATGGAGAGCCAGACGGGCTGTGCTGCGGTGTGCTGGGCTGTGCTGCTGGGGAGCCGTGTAGACAGGCTCTGCTGGGGAGCGGTGTGAACAGGCTCTGATGGAGAGCCAGGCGGGCTGTTGTGCTGGGGGGCCCCGTGTGCTGTGCTGGGGAGCCCGGTGTGCTGGGGAGCCGTGTGGACAGGCATTGCTGTGGAGCGGTGTGAACAGGCTCTGATGGAGAGCCAGGCGTCCTGTGGTGCTGGGGGCCCCCGTATGCTGTGCCGGGGTGCCCGGTGAGCTGGGCTGGGGACCCCGGTGTGCTGCGCTGTGGTGTTGGGGAGCCGTGTGGACAGGCTCTGCTTGGGAGCGGTGTGAAGAGGCTCTGATGGAGAGCCAGGCGGGCTGTGGTGCCGGGGGGCCCCGTGTGCTGTGCTAGGGAGCCCGTTGGGCTGGGCTGGGGAGCCCGGTGTTATGGGCTGTTGTGCTTGGGAGCCGTGTAGACAGGCTCTGCTGAGGAGTTGTGTGAATAGGCTCTGCTGGAGAGCCAGTTGGGCTGTGGTGCTGGGGGCTCCCGTGTGCTCTGCTGGGGAGCCCGGTGTACTGGGCATTTCTGCTGTGGAGTCGTGTGGACAGTCTCTGATGGGGAGTGGTTTGATAAGGCTCTGATTGAGAGCCAGTCGGGCTGTGGGGCTGGGGGCCCCCGTGTGATGTCCCGGGCAGCACGGTGAGCTGGGCTGGGGGGCCCGGTGTGCTGGGCTGTGGTGCTGGGGAGCCCTGTGGACAGGCTCTGATGGAGAGCCAGGCGTCCTGTGGTGCTGGGGGCCCCCGTATGCTGTGCCGGGGTGCCCGGTGAGCTGGGCTGGGGACCCCGGTGTGCTGCGCTGTGGTGTTGGGGAGCCGTGTGGACAGGCTCTGCTGGGGAGCGGTGTGAACAGGCTCTGATGGAGAGCCAGGCGGGCTGTTGTGCTGGGGGGCCCCGTGTGCTGTGCTGGGGAGCCCGGTGTGCTGGGGAGCCGTGTGGACAGGCATTGCTGGGGAGCGGTGTGAACAGGCTCTGATGGAGAGCCAGGCGTCCTGTGGTGCTGGGGGCCCCCGTATGCTGTGCCGGGGTGCCCGGTGAGCTGGGTTGGGGACCCCGGTGTGCTGCGCTGTGGTGTTGGGGAGCCGTGTGGACAGGCTCTGCTGGGGAGCGGTGTGAAGAGGCTCTGATGGAGAGCCAGGCGGGCTGTGGTGCCGGGGGGCCCCGTGTGCTGTGCTAGGGAGCCCGTTGGGCTGGGCTGGGGAGCCCGGTGTTATGGGCTGTTGTGCTTGGGAGCCGTGTAGACAGGCTCTGCTGAGGAGTTGTGTGAATTGGCTCTGCTGGAGAGCCAGTTGGGCTGTGGTGCTGGGGGCTCCCGTGTGCTCTGCTGGGGAGCCCGGTGTACTGGGCATTTCTGCTGTGGAGCCGTGTGGACAGTCTCTGATGGGGAGTGGTTTGATAAGGCTCTGATTGAGAGCCAGGCGGGCTGTGGGGCTGGGGGCCCCCGTGTGATGTCCCGGGCAGCACGGTGAGCTGGGCTGGGGGGCCCGGTGTGCTGGGCTGTGGTGCTGGGGAGCCCTGTGGACAGGCTCTGTTGTTGAGCGGTGTGAACTGGCTCTGCTGGAGAGCCAGGCGGGCTGTGGTGCTGGGGGCGCGCGTGTGCTGCGCTGGGGAGCCCGTTGAGCTGGGCTGGGGAGCCTGGTGTGCTGGGCTGTGGTGCTGGGGAGCAGTGTGGACAGGCTCTGCTGGGGAGATGGTTGTACAGGCACTGATGGAGAGCCAGGCGAACTGTGGAGCTGGGGGGCCCCGTGTGCTGTGCTGGGCAGCCCTGTGAGCTTGGCTGGGGAGCCCGGTGTGCTGGGCTGCGGAGCCCGGTGTGCTGGGCTGTGCTGCTGGGGAGCCGTGTGGACAGGCTCTGCTGGGGAGCGGTGTGAACAGGCTCTGATGGAGAGCCAGGCGGGCCGTGATGCTGGGCGCCCCCGTGTGATGTGTTGGGGGGACCGGTGAGGTGGGCTGGGGACCCCAATGTGCTGGGCTGTGGTGCTGGGGAGCCGTGTCGACAGGCTCTGCTGGGGAGCGGTGTGAACAGGCTCTGCTGGAGAGCCAGACGGGCCGTGGTGCTGGGGGCTCCCGTGTGCTGTGCTGGGGAGGCCGGTGAGCTGGGCTGTGGTGCTGGGGAGCCGTGTGGACAGGCTCTTCTGGGGGGCGGTGTGGACAGGCTCTGCTGGAAAGCCAGGCGGGCTGTGCTGCGGTGTGCTAGGGGCTGGGCAGTCTGCCATGAGCTCAGTGAGCAGGGCTGCCTCGGTAAGGCTCAGCTCGGGCTGGTGCCTGGGGGCCTCCAGCAGCTCACAGCCATGCAAGCAGGTCCAAAATCCGGGCTGAGCTGCTGGGGTGCCGTGTGTAGAGGGTCTGCTGGGAAGCGGTGTGAAAAGGCTCCGATGGAGAGCCAGGCGGGCTGTGGTGCTGGGGGGCCCCAGTGTGCTGTGCTCGGTAGCCCGGTTAGCTGGGCTGCGGTGCCCGGTGTGCTGGGCTGAGCTGCTGGGGTGCCGTGTGGACAGGGTCTGCTGGGAAGCGGTGTTAACAGGCTCTGATGGAGAGCCGGGCGGGCTGTGGTGCTGGGGGCCCCCGTGTGCTGTGCTCGGTAGCCCGGTGAGCTGGGATGGGGTGCTCGGAATGCTGGGCTGAGCTGCTGGGGTGCCGTGTGGACAGGGTCTGCTGGGAAGCGGTGTGAAAAGGCTCTGATGGAGAGCCAGGCGGGCTGTGGTGCTGGGTGGCCCCGTGTGCTGTGCTCAGAAGCCCGGTGAGCTGGGCTGCGGAGCCCGGTGTGCTGGGCTGAGCTGCTTGGGTGCCGTGTGGACAGCGTCTGCTGGGGAGCCGTGTGAACAGGCTCTGATGGAGAGCCAGGCGGGCTGTGCTGCGGTGTGCGGGGCTGCTGGGGAGCCGTGTAGACAGGCACTTTTGGGGAGCTTTGTGAACAGGCTCTGATGGAGAGCCAGGCGGGCTGTGCTGCGGTGTGCGGGGCTGCTGGGGAGCAGTGTAGACGGGCTCTGCTGGGGAGCGGTGTGAACTGGTTCTGATGGAGAGCCAGGCGGGCTGTGGTGCTGGGGGGCCCCTTGTGCTGTGCTGGGGGGCCTGGTGAGTTGCGCTTTGGAGCCCGGTGTGCTTGGCTGAGCTTCTGGGGTGCCGTGTCGACAGGGTCTACTGGGAGGCGGTGTGAAAAGGCTTTGATGGAGAGCCATTTGGGCTGTGTCGCTGGGGGGCCCCCGTGTGCTGTGCTCGGTAGCCCGGTGAGCTGGGCTGCGGGGCCCGGTGTGCTGGGCTGAGCTCCTAGGGTGCCGTGTGGTCAGGGTCTGATGGGAAGCGGTGTGATAAGGCTCTGATGGAGAACCAGGCGGGCTGTGGTGCTGGGGGGCCCCGTGTGCTGTCCTCGGAAGCCCGGTGAGCTGGGCTGCGGAGCCCGGTGTGCTGGGCTGAGCTGCTGGGGTGCCGTGTTGACAGGTTCTTCTGGGGAGCGGTGTGAACAGGCTCTGATGGAGAGACAGGCGGGCTGTGGTGCTGGGGGGCCCCGTGTGCTGTGCTGGGGAGCCCGTTGAGCTGGGCTGGGGAGCCCGGTATGCTGGGCTGTGCTGCTGGGGAGCCGTGTCTAAAGGCATTGGTGGGGAGTGGTTTGAAAAGGATCTGCTGGAAAGCCAGGCGGGCTGTGGTGCTGGGGGGGCGCCGTGTGCCGTGCTCGGGAGCCCGGTGAGCTGGGCTGGGGAGCCCGGTGTGCAGGGCTGTCGTGCTGGGGCGCCGTGTGGACAGGCTCTGCTGAGGACCGGTGTGGACAGGCTCTGATGGAGAGCCAGGCGGGCTGTGGTGCTGGGGGGCCCCTTGTTCTGTGCTGAGGAGCCCGTTGAGCTCGCCTGGGGTGCCCGGTGTGCTGGGCTGTGGTGCTGGGGAGCCGTGTGGACAGGCCCTGCTGGGGAGTGGTTTGAGAAGGCTCTGCCGGAGAGCCAGGCGGGCTGTGGTGCTGGGTGCCCCCGTGTGCTGTGCTGGGGAGCCCGGTGAGCTGTGCTGCGGGCCCCCGTGTGCTGTGCTGGGGAGCCCGGTTAGCTGGGCCGAGGAGCCCGGTGTGCTGGGCTGTGGTGCTGGGGAGTAGTGTGGACAGGCTCTGCTGCGGACGGGTGTGAACAGGCTCTGATGGAGAGCAGGCGGGCTGTGGTGCTGGGGGCGCCCGTGTGCTGTGCTCAGGAACCCGTTGAGCTTGGCTGGGAAGCCCGGTGTGCTGGGCTGTTGTGCTGGGGAGCAGTGTAGACAGGCTCTGCTGTGGAGTGGTTTGAACATGCTCTGATGCAGAGCCAGGCAGGCTGTATTGCTGGGGGGCACCGTGTGCTGTGCTGGGGAGGCCGGTGTGCTGGGCTGTGGTGCTGGTGAGCCGTGCGGACAGGCTGTGCTGTGGAGCGGTGTGAACAGGCTTTGATGGAGAGCCAGGCGGGCTGTGGTGCTGGGGGGCACCGTGTTCTGTGCTGGGGAGCCGGGTGAGCTGGGCTGGGGAGCCCGGTGTGCTGGGCTGTTCTGCTGGGGAGGCGTGTGGACAGGCTCTGCATGGGAGTGGTTTGAACAGGCTCTGATGGAGAGCCAGGCGGGCTGTTGTGCTGGGGAGCCCCGTGTTCTGTGCTGGGGAGCCGGGTGAGCTGGGCTGGGGAACCCGGTTTGCTGGGCTGGGGAGCCCGGTGTGATGGGCTGTTCTGCTGGGGAGCCGTGTGGACAGGCTCTTCTGGGGAGCGGTGTGGACAGGCTCTGCTGGACAGCCAGGCGGGCTGTGGTGCTGGGGTGCCCCGTGTGTTGTGCTGGTTAGCCCGTTGAGATGGGCTGGGGAGCCCGGTGTGCTGGGCTGTTGTGCTGGGGAGCGGTGTGGACAGGTTCTGCTGGAGAGCCAGGCGGGCTGTGGTGCTGAGGGGCCCCGTGTGCGCTGCTGGGGAGCCCAGTGAGCTGTGCTGGGGGCCCCCGTGTGCTGTACTGGGGAGCCCTGTGAGCAGGGCTGGAGAGCCCGGTGTGCTGGGCTGTGCTGCTGGGGAGCCGTGTGGACAGGCTTTGCTGAGGAGCGGTTTGAAAATGCTCTGCTGGAGAGCCAGGCGGGCTATGGTGCTGGGGGCCCCCGTGTGCTGGGCTGGGGAGCCCGGTGTGCTGGGCTGTGCTGCTGGGGAGCCATGTGGACAAGCTCTGCTGGGGAGTTGTTTCAACAGGCTCTGATTGAGAGCCAGGCGGGCTGTGGTGCTGGGGGCCCCCGTGTGCTTTGCTGGGGAGCCCGGTGTGCTGGGCTGTGGTGCTGGGCAGCTTTGTAGAAAGGCTTTGCTGGGGAGTGGTGTGAACAGGCTCTGCTGGAGAGCCAGGCGGGCTGTGGTGTTGGGGGCCCCCGTGTTCTGTGCTGGGGGGCCCGGTGAGCGGGGCTGGGGAGCCCGGTGTTCTGGACTGTGGTGCTGGCCAACCGTGTAAACAGGCTCTGCTGGGGGGCCCCGTGTGCTGTGCTGGGGAGCCCGGTGTGCTGGGCTTGGGAGCCCGGTGTTCTGGGCTGTGCTGCTGGGGAGGCGTGTGGACAGGCTGTGCTGGGGAGTGATTTCAAAAGGCTCTGCTGGAGAGCAACGCGGGCTGTGATGCTGGGGGTCCCCGTGTTCCATGCTGGGGAGCCGGTTGAGCGTGGCTGGGGAGCCCGGTGTGCTGGGCAGTGGTGCTGGGGAGGCGTGTGGACAGGCTGTGCTGGGGAGTGGTGTGTAAAGGTTCTGCTGGACAGCCAGGCAGGCTGTGGTGCTGGGGGCCCCCGTGTGCTGTGCTGGGGAGCCCGTTGAGCTTGGCTGGGCAGCCTGGTGTGCTGGGCTGTGGTGCTGGGGAGCTGTTTGAACAGGCTCTGATTTAGAGCCAGGCGGGCTGTGGTGCTGGGGAGCCGTGTGGACAGGATCTGATGGGGAGCGGTTTGAACAGGCTCTGATGAAGAGCCGGGCGGGCTGTGCTGCGGTGTGCTGGGCTGTGCTGCTGGGGAGCCGTGTAGACAGGCTCTGCTGGGGAGCAATTCGGGCTGTGATGCTGGGGGGCCCCGTGTGCTGTGCTGGGGATCCCGGTGTGCTCGGCTGTGGTGCTGGCCAACCGTGTGGACAGGCTCTGCTGGCGAGTGGTTTGAACAGGCTCTGCTGGGGAGCGGAGTGAACAGGCTCTGATGGAAAGCAAGGCGGGCTGTTGTGCTGGGAAGCCCCGTGTGCTGTGCTGGGTGGCCCCGTGTGCTGTGCTGGGGAGCCCGGTGTGGTGGGCTGTGGTGCTGCGGAGCCGTGTGTACAGGCTCTGCTGGGGAGTGGTTTGAACAGGCTCTGCTGGGGAGCGGAGTGAACAGGCTCTGATGGAGAGCCAGGGGGGCTGTGGTGCTGGGGGGCCCCGTGTGCTGTGCTGGGGATCTCGTAGAGCTTGGATGGGGATCCCGGTGTGCTGGGCTGTGCTGCTGGGGAGCCGTGTGGACAGGCTCTGCTGGGGAGCGGTGTGAACAGGCTCTGATGGAGAGTCTGGCGGGCTGTGGTGCTGGGGGCATCAATGTGCTGTTCTGGGGAGCCCGGTGAGCTTGGCTGGGGAGCCCGGTGTGGTGGGCTGTGCTGCTGGGTAGCCGTGTGGACAGACTCTGCTGCGGAGCGCTGTGACCAGGCTCTGATGGAGAGCTAGGGGGGCTGTGGTGCTGGGGGGCCCCGTGTGCTTTGCTGGGGACCCCGGTGAGCTGGGCTGGGGAGCCCGGTGTGCTGGGCTGTGCTGCTGGGGAGGCGTGTGGACAGGCTGTGCTTGGGATTGGTTTGAACAGGCTCTGCTGGAGAGCCAGGCGGGCTTTGGTGCTGGGGGCCCTCCGTGTGCTGTGCTGGGGGCCCCCGTGTGCTGTGCTGGGGAGCCCGGTGTCCTGGGCTGTGCTGCTGGGGAGCCGTGTGGACAGGCTCTGCTGGGGAGTGTTTTGAACAGGCTCTGCTGGAGGGCCAGGCTGGCTGTGTTGCTGGGGGCCCCCGTGTGCTGTGCTGGGGAGCCCCGTGTGCTGTGCTGGGGAGCCCAGTGTGCTGGGCTGTGGTGCTGGTGGGTCCCGTGTGCTGTGCTGCGGAGCCCGGTGAGATCGGCTATGGAGCCCGGTGTGCTGGGCTGTGCTGCTGGGGAGCCGTGTGGACAGGCTCTGCTGGGGAGCGCTGTGAACAGGCTCTGATGGAGAGCCAGGTGGGATGTGGTGCTGGGGGGCCCCGTGTGCTGTGCTGGGGAGCCCAGTGAGCTGGGCTGTGGTGCTGGGGAGCCGTGTAGACAGGCTCTGCTGGGGAGCGGAGTGAATAGGCTCTGCTGGGGAGCGGTGTGAACAGGCTCTGATGGAGAGCCAGGTGGGCTGTGGTGCTGGGGGGCCCGTGTGCTGTCCTGGGGAGCCCGGTGAGCTGGGCTGTGGTGCTGGGGAGCCGTGTAGACAGGCTCTGCTGGGGAGCGGAGTGAACAGGCTCTGCTGGGGAGCGGTGTGAAAAGGCACTGATGGAGAGCCAGGCGGGTTGTGGTGGTGGGGGGCCCCGTGTGCCGTGCTCGGGAGCCCGGTGAACTGGGCTGGGGTGCCTGGTGTGCTGGGCTGTGACACTGGGGAGCCGATTAGACAGGCTCTGCCGGGGAGCGGTCTGAACAGGCTCTGATGGAGAGCCAGGCGGGCTGTGGCTCTGGGGGGCCCGTGTTCGGTGCTTGGGATCCCGTTGAGCTCGGCTGGGGAGCCCGGTGTGCTGGGCTGTTGTGCTGGCGAGCGGTGTGGACAGGCTCTGCTGGGGATTGGTTTGAAAAGTCTCTGCTGGAGAGCCAGGCAGGCTGTGGTGCTGGGGGGCCCTCGTGTGCTGTGCTGGGGAGCCCGGTGAGCTGGGCTGGGGAGCTCGGTGTGCTGGGCTTTTGTGCTGGGGAGCCGTGTAGACAGGCTCTGCTGCGGAGGGGTGTGAACAGGCCCTGATGGAGAGCCAGGCTGGCTGTGGTGCTGGGGGCCCCCGTGAGCTGTGCTCAGGAGCCCGGTGAGCTGGGCTGGGGATCCCTGGGTGCTGGGCTGTGGTGATGGGGAGCAGTGTAGACAGGCTGTGCTGCTGAGCGGTGGGAACAGGCTCTGATGGAGAGCCAGGCGGGCTGTGGTGTTGGGGGCCCCCGTGTGCTTTGCTGG
>JAMOIN010001508.1:0-22840 GCA_024666655.1 Dascyllus trimaculatus
TCAGATAGCGATGGTAATAAAAGGGCTGCCTGACTCATACAAGCCATTCGTCATGCACATCACACAGACAAATGATGCTGTAACGTTCGCCGAGTTCAAAACAAAACTGCGAAGTTATGAGAGTACAGAGAAATATGGGAGAGGTGACGTGAACGTTGAAGACAACGTAATGAAGACCAGCGGTGCGACGAGAGCGCGCGGGAGAGGACGTGGAAAGAAAACGGACCTGGTTGATGTCGAGTGCTACACATGCGGCAAAAAGGGACACATGGCCAGGGCATGTCCTGACGACACCGAGCAGAGAAAAAAGGACCGTAAGTGGGACACACCACAGCGGGGAAGAGGCTGCGGTCGAGGGCGAGGCTGTGACCACTTGAAGAAAGCTGATGGAGAGACTGAGGAAGAGTCAACAACTTTCTGTTTCTTCCAGATGAGTGACTGTTCTATACAGCAAGGAAACAAGAAGGGTCTCATGGTCGACTGCGGGGCCACATCACATATGATCAATGATGCTACAAAGTTCAAAACGGTGGACAAGAGCTTCAGACCAGAGGACCACAAAATCGAGCTTGCCGACGGAACCAAGGTGAGCGGGATGGCCAAAATGAGAGGAGACGCCGAAATCTACTTGCTGGACAGCGAGGGACGGCGAGTGAGAACGAGGCTCAAACAAGCTCTGTACATCCCATCGTTCCCACAGAACATCTTTTCAGTGAAAGCTGCGACAGCCAATGGAGCTGAGATCCACTTCAAGGACGGTGATGACTGGCTGATCAACAAGGACGGAACAAAATTCAAGATGGACGTGTATGGTAGGCTGTATTACCTTAGCACAGTAGAGGATAAAGATGTTGATGAAGTGTATGGTTGTCATGACATTCAAACCTGGCATAGGATACTTGGCCATTGTAATTTTGATGATATTGCAAAATTAGAAAAGGTGGTTGAAGGAATGTCGATAAAAGGAAAAAATGACAGATCCAATCAAAACTGTGAAATATGCACACAGGGCAAGTTCACACAAACCAGAAACAGACAGGCAGATGCTAAAGCTAGTGCTATACTAGAGCTAGTACACACAGACTTATGCGGTCCTATAGAACCAACAGATAAAGATGGATACAAATATGCGATAGCATTTACTGATGATTACAGTGGCATGATTTTTCCATACTTTATCAGAGCAAAGAGTGACACAACAAAAGCTGCAGAGAAATTCATTGCAGACATTGCTCCATATGGAAATATAAAGTGCATAAGGTCAGATAATGGTACAGAGTTTACCGGGCAGGAGTTCCAGTCGTTACTCAGGAGTAAAGGGATAAGGCATGAAACAAGTGCACCCTACTCACCTCACCAAAATGGAACTGCCGAAAGAGGATGGAGAACATTATTTGAGATGTCACGATGTATGCTATTGGAGAGTAACCTCCCAAAGCAATTATGGACCTATGCTGTACAGACAGCAGCTCAGATTCGTAACAGGTGTGACAGTAAACGCCTGGAGCAGACACCTTACCGTGTTTTCACAGGAAAAACACTATCTCACATGAAGATATTTGGCTCTGAATGTTACGTATATAAGCAGGAAAAGAAGAAGCTGGATTCTAGATGTGACAAAGGGATCTTTGTCGGCTATGATAAGTATAGCCCAGCGTACAATGTGTATTATTCTAAGACAGGAAAAGTCCTAAAACACAGGCTAGTAAATTCAATCACAAAAAGTAGTGCAAATAGTCAGACTCAGACAGAATGTAACATGAGAGATGACATTGAAAGTTATGGAGATACACCACCACAGATAGTTAACCAGGGTCAGGGACAGCTTGAAGAGAGTAAAGAGCCTAGTGTGGAGGAGATTACTGAGGCAAGTCCAACCCAAGCAGATAACACTCAGAGAAAACAGGGAGAAGAGAGATATCCTACGAGAGAGAGAAAACCCCCAGAGTACTTAAAGGAGTACCAGTGTAAAGCTGAGTGTAACAATGATGAATGTGAAAATGTGGATTATTTCTACAGAGTGGCTTATGATGTACCTAAAACATTTAGAGAGGCTATGGACTCTGAGAAACCAAAAATGTGGACTGATGCAATGAAAGAAGAGATGAACTCTTTGACAGAGAATGAAACTTTCACTCTGACCCCACTGCTGAGGGGTAAACAAGCAGTGGGAGGTCGCTGGGTATATGCAGTGAAAGAGAACCCAGATGGATCTGAGACTTGTAAAGCCAGATATGTGGCAAAAGGATATGGTCAAGTGGAAGGAATTGACTATAAAGAGACATTTTCACCCACAGCCAACATGACCTCTGTCCGAGCATTATTGCAGGTGGCTGTACAGGAGGATCTTACCTTGCACCAAATGGATGTAAAAACTGCTTACCTCCATGCTCCTATGGACTGTGAGGTATATATGGAGCAGCCAGAAGGTTTTGATATTAAATCAGAAACAGGAGAGTACTTAGTGTGCAAACTCAACAAGTCATTGTATGGTTTAAAACAGTAACTGGAATTTGTTACTACATGATCACCTAACAGGGAATGGTTTTGTGCAAAATGATGCAGATCATTGTGTCTACAGCAGAGAATCTGAGAATGAGAAAGTGATTCTGTTCGTGTGGGTAGACGACTTAATCATTGCAGCGAGTAACAATACAGTACTCAGTGATGTAAAGGAGATGCTGAAGAGATGGTTTAAGATGAAGGATATGGGACCACTTAAACATTTTGTAGGTATTGACTTTAGTCACAATGAGGGAGAAATCAAGATGACTCAAAACAGACACATAGCGAAGATGCTAGCAAAATTTGTAATGTCTGAATGCAAGCCGAGAGCCACCCCATCTGAGCAAAAGTTAAGTTTTGACAGTGAGGGTGAGACTATTGACTCAACAGGATATAGAGAGATTGTAGGTAGCTTGATTTACATCATGACATGCACCAGACCAGACTTGAGCTGGATTGTTAGTAAGCTATCACAACATCTGGCTGAACCAAAACAACAGCATTGGGTTGCAGCAAAACACCTACTGAGATACTTAAAGGGCACGATAAACCAAGAACTGCATTATCGAAAATGTGAGGAAAGCCTACAGCTTGAGGGATATAGTGACACTGATTGGGCGGCTGACAAAAATGATAGGAGGAGCACAACTGGATACTGTTTCAGTTTAAATGAGAGGGGTCCAGTTATATCATGGACGAGCAGGAAGCAGCCAACAGTGGCACTATCAACCTGTGAAGCTGAGTATATGGCACTAGCAGCCACTACTCAAGAGAGCATGTACCTTGTACAACTACTTAAAGGAATGGATGGTAGTAACCAGCATGTCCCAGTCAAGATATACGAAGACAATCAGGGGACAATAGCTTTGTCTAAGAACCCAGTATGCAGACAAAGAAGCAAACATGTGGATATTAAATATCACTTTGTACGATCTGCACACACAGAAGGGAAGATATCCATAGTATACTGCCCAACTGCAAACATGGTAGCTGATGCTTTTACCAAGCCGTTGACAAAGGCTAAATTTGAGAAGTTCAAGGGATGTTTGTTTGGAGAATAATGTGAATTGGCAGATATGAATATTTCTGGAGAGAAATATGAACTGCAATTTTTTTTTGATGATATAAAGTTGATGTTTTGAGGTTTTCAGAACACTGTCAGGATGTCAAAGGTTTTATTCTGGAGTTATGTTTTTTTTTGTTTACCACAAGAGGGAGCTATAAACATATCTTTGAGTGGGAGTGTTAAGCATATTTGCTAAATAAAGGCAAAGTCATGTTAAATAGCCTATGCAGTGATGTCACGCTGAACGTAAGTGCCTGCGTGCACCGGAATTTGTATTGCGAGCATTCGCATTAATAAATGGCCCATGTATGAGAAGAGCGTTCCAGGCCAAAGAGACGATGGAGTGTCAGTTATTTTCTCCTGTGAATATTAGTAATTAGCTGGTGATAGCGAGCCACAGTGGTGACCGCATACACGATAGACTGCTGCGAGATGTCTAACGCTACACCTGTCTTTAGGTATACACTTTTATTTTCCTTAATGTTTGCAGGAGCTCCAGTCAAGCTGGAGTGAGGTGAAGACGTTTGTTTGGTCCAAAGCCTTGAATTTATCCCTTTGGTTTATGACTCCTTGTGGAGTTCGCACTGGTATCCCATCATTTGGGTATGAGATAGTGGAAGGTGCTATGGGAGGAGGTTGTGGGAATTGCTTAGCTTAGTTATTTAAGCTAGCTTTTTGTCTTTCCCTCCTTTTTCACTTTTCACTTTGTCCCTGGAATGTGGGGTTGGTCTATTTTAATTCACATTTTACATGGCTAATAGTAAATGGTAAATGGTTTGCACTTATAAATCACACACACACATTCACACACCAATGGTGACAGAGCTGCCATGCAAGGCACTTTGGGAGCAACTTCGGGTTCAGTGTCTTGCCCAAGGACACTTCGGCATGCCAGGGATCAAACCGCCAACCGTGTGATCTCTAAGGTGCTATTGTGGGAGTCCTTAAAAGGATATTTTCATGGTCAGATAATTTCATATTCTGCACATATAAGAAAATTAATGATATCAAATATTCAGAAGCTTTCATCCGACTCAGAATCAGTGGACCAACAGTTTGTGACCACCCCATCTGACAACCTTTCAAAGCATTGCATGGTCTTACAAACTGAGCTGGACCTTATCACAACTAATGAGGCAGAGTGCTTGTTACTCCACTCCCGTTCTGGATACTATGAACATGGTGACAAATCTGCTCACCAGTTGCATCGTCAGGCAGCCTCATGTTTTTTTTTTTGTCTGCATTTATACTCATCGTTTAACACCATGCAAAGGAGTCAACTTTAATGAGATCAATGCATATTTTAGTCTTGCAGCAAAAATATATTAATATTTAGTGCATGTGCGTGACCATCACCGGCCCCCCCTGGGAGCTAAGCAGTCATTCTTTATTGAAATTGAGCCAGAGGGGGTAGTGCTGCACCTCAGTGAATGGGGGAGGGGGACAAGACGAACAGGGAGGGTACAGATAGGTAGTGCTATATGAATCCTATAAGAGTGCTGTAACATGCCATGTTCTTCCCAGCAACTGATCCCACATCTGAAAAGTGGAACAAATAATCAACCCAGAAACAAATTGGACACCAGAAGTCTTGTCAGTATACAGGGTTAGGACGCCAGAGGACAGGAGTAAAGGAAGAATGTGTGGAGGGCGTGAGTTTAGTGCAAAGTCTGAAGAGTGACTCCGCACAATCTGGCGGGTCCCATCAGTTCTCAGCAATGGGACTCGGCAGGAGTTGGTAAGCCCTGAACAAACATGCATGTGTGTCAAAGCCCAGAGTGACTACCACGAGTCAGCAGGGCCAGGCCGGCCAAGCGCCCCCTCACACCAGGCCGGGGAGCATCCAGGAGGCAACACCCAGAGGACCACCCGGGCCACAGATAAGCAAGCAGACACAGGGACCAAGAGGAGGCAGCAACCGACACCCCCGGAGCGCCCAGGACAAGCCCAGAAGGCGCGAGGCACGAGGGTCCACCCGCCACCCCACACCCATCCCCAGCCACCCCACCCGCCCACCAACCCCCACCCACCCCACCCCCCGCCCACACCCCACCCAACCCGCCCACCCCCGAGGCGGCGAGAGGCCTCCCGCAGCCCGGGAGGCCCGACACAGGGGGCGGGCGCCCCACTGCAGGGAAGGCCGCCAGCCCCACCCCAAGCAGGCTGCCACCAGGAGCCAGCCAGAGGAGACCAAGGCCGGGCCCAGACGCAGGCCCAGAGAGCGTGAGTGGGCGGGGAGTCAGCGCCGCCAACCGGAAGGCGCACCACATACCCCCAGCACTGGCCCCGAGGAAGCACGGCGGACCCATGGACCCTGCCCCCAGAGGCACACCCAAACCCCAACCGGAGCTTAGCCACCACCCGCAGCCAGCCAGCACCACAGCCACGGCGACCGCCAGTGAGGTAGAGCCAGCCCACAACCCAACGAGAGCCACAGCATCAGAGGACCCGCCAGACACGCAGGAGATCCCCCCCAGACCACCTCCCCCAGGCCCCGGGAACCCCAAGCCACAGTAACCGAGACATTGGTCCACCCCCGACCGCCCCAGACCTGGAGGGGGGCCGGACCCCACCAGCAATACCATGGGAGTGAAAGGCAGCCTCATGTCTAATACCCTGCCTTAAGAATGGATCTGGAGCATTGCAGGAGGACCTGGCTGCTATTAATTCTGTCTTTTCATCTTTTTATGACTCTCTGTACAAGTCTGAAGTTTCATCAGAGATAGCCATGATGCACATGTTTTTAGATGTACTTCAGTTTCCTCCCATAAATCCAGAATTGGTTAATCTCTGCGAATTGGTTAATCAATTAGACTCTGCGCTGACTACTCAAGAACTAAATTCAGCTTTACAAACATTAATAATTAAGTTCTAGGACACAATGGGTTTCTGGTCAAATTTTTCAAAGCATTTAATGCCAAACTTACCCCACTACTTCATAATGTTTATGTCAAATCTCTGTCACTCAGTTCCCTCCCTCCTACATTGAGACAAGCCTCTGTTAGTGTTCTTTCAAAGAAGGACAAGGATCCAGATCTTTGTACCTCCTATAGACCAATCTCTTAAAAGATAGTAGATACAAAGATTCTTGAGAAAACTTTGGCTTGCCGACTTGAAAAGGTTCTTCCAACAATCATTTCTCATGAACAGACTGGCTTTATAAACGGGCGTCAGCTCTATAATAATGTTCGTACTTTATTAAATGTAATCTATTCAAAAGAAACCACAGTTACACCTGAAGTAGTGATATCAACTGATGCCAAAAAGGTGTTCGATCAAGTTGAATGGATTTATTTATTTGTAGTCTTGGCTAAATTCTGATTTGGAAGTTTTATATCATTGATGCACCTTCTTTACACATCCCCTTGTGCCAGTATTACCACTAATAGCATTCAATCTGGCTATTTTTTCTTAAATAGAGAATAGAGCCTGTTGACAGGGTCGCCCTCGTCTATTCGTTTGAGGACCTCTCCCACTTTTAATGGCATCACCAGGACTCAAACTACCGTCATATGCCTATGACTTGTTGCTATATTTCGCAGTAACAGCGTGCCCCACCATTGTTTCATTCTTTCATGGATTCGGCCGGTTCTCAGGGTGTAAAGTTAAATTTGCCAAGTGCATGTCACGGGGGCTGAGGGTAGAACCCAGAAGCAGACTGACAGGCAGGTGGAGTTGCAAAAGGATTTTATTAACAAAAGAGTTCAAAAGCAGCACCTGGTAACTAAAAATATAACAAGACAGGAGGTGGAAATAAAACTAAAGCTACAGCAAAGCGAACCCAATTCAAATAAGGGGGAAAACTACAACAAGACAGGAAATACTGAAAACTACAAACAGAGGCGGAACTTAAAGAGACAACTATGAATTAATTAAAGTAGACGAACAAACGGGGATACTTAGGAACCAGACTTGATTGATATCTATACAGAATAAATAACTAAACCCCAGGAAAAAGCAGAACCTAAACCTCATGCAGAAAACTAACTAAACTAGTAAATACTGCTAAACTAAAATAAAGAAAGAATCAAAACTCTAAGGACTGACCATAGCATGTGTGTGTCATGATGGGGTGGGGGTTTGAATCAAGGTGCGGACACAGAACAGGCAGAAGCAGGCAGAGTCTTAACAGGGTTTATTAAATCAAAACCAAGCAAGATATAACTAACAAGGAGTGAAACTACAAAACCAAGAATCACACAAACACAGAAGGGATCCGGGGACAAACTCAAACACTAAACCAACAAAACAGGGAAACAGGACTAAAACTAAAACCTTTGCAGAATAAAGAACCAAACCCTTACCAAAACTATAGAATCAACCAACCAAAACTTTAACAACAGCAAGAAAACCTAAGAAAACCCAGATGATTTAACTAAGCAAAACTAACAGACTACAGAAAAAAAAACCATTACAGAGAAATAAAGCTAAACTAAAGAGGGAGAACCAGTTGAGAAAAACATGACTTAATGCAGAAAAAGGACAAAGCTACAGAAACCAAGGAATAACTCAAACTAACAAACAGAATACGGATAACAGAAAACAGGTAAGAGTCAACTAAAGCACGACAAACAAAACGGGTTACTCACAAAACCTAAATCTAATTAAAGCTGCAAGCAGCGATGAACGGGTCCTCGCACCCCTTGCTGGTCGGCGACCCCAAGCACGTCCGTCAGTCGATGCTGCGACCGGGAGCGCATTTAGGCCCATGAATGCTACCAGGGCTGGATTCTGAACACACAGGCCAAATTTCTGGCAGATTGGATTATTACAGTGTTTATGCAGCACTTACTGTCCATCCAACAGGTGGCGCTATCACTGTGACTGTATATTGGTCTATGGAAATCATCAGGGCTGTAACCTGATCACACATTTAAAGTTTGAGGCAGATAGCAGCACATACAAGGGATTTAACAAGACTTCCTCCTTCCTGGCGAAGCATCAAAGTTCAGTCGGCCGCCATGGCCACGCCCTTTGGGTTTGGCATATGATTTTCACATATTTTCAAAATGAAGATGTGTTCCATGTATTGGCACAATTTCAGATGTTTTGGAGTTATTGTCTGTGAGCAATTAATTTCTGAAAATGAGCAAAAACAGCAAAAATCCGACATTGAAATCAAAATTGCCGACTTCCTGTTGGGCTTAGAGAATGGCTCCAAGAGACTTTTTTGTTCACACTGATGTGTTACATATGCATGCCAAATTTTGTAGACGTAGGTTAAATTTGATGAGTGGGCCATTTTTTAAAATGCTGCAGGGGGCGCTATGCCACAAGCTGTGAATGTATTTTGACACATGGATGAGGTCAGGGCAGGAGTGTGATTAAACATGCAAAGTTTGAGGCAGATTGGAGCAAGCAGAGGATATTTACACAGCAGTTGATGTTTCATGGTGAAGCATCAAACTTCAGGGGGCTGCTATGGCCACGCCCTTTGACATTGGAGGAAGCTTTTTATAACTTTTGATCATAATGTCCTGGTGTATATACTGGTAAAATTTGAGGTCTGCATGACTTATCCCCTAGGAGGAGATAGTTCTCAAAAATGAACAACATTCGTCAAAATTTGTCCAATTAATTAAAAATGGCGGACTTCCTGTTGGGTTTAGGGCGTGGCTCCAAGAGGATTTTTTGTGCGTCCTGATGTGTTCTATATGTCCCCCAAATTTTGTGGACGTAGGTTAAATGTACTGCAGGGGCTGTCTGTTAAAAATGCTGTAGGGGGCGCTATAGCACGTGTTGTGCTGAGATGCATACAGTTTTCTTCCTTCAGCTGGTGGTGATGTGTGTGCAAATTTTGGTGATGGTTTGATAATTCTAATGCTGTCAAAGGCAGGTTGTTTTTCATATCAACTTTGCGTTGCCACGGCAACAGCGTTTTATGAAATGGCAAAATCTTCACACTGTGCCATGATCATGGTGTGAAGACTCATCACATCAATTTTCAGAATTATTTGACTAAGTTTAGGCCAATGGGATGGGCAAATGTAATTCCAAAACGTCCCGTTGCCAGTTGGTGGCGCTATGACTATTTCAAAATTTTTTAGTGTGGATGTCTTCAGACTGTACATGACATTCTGAATGTGAAGTTTGGAGCAGATAGGTTCTTGTTCAGCTGAGATGTAGACCCTTGAATTTTCATGGCGAAACATCAAAATTCGCCACGGTGCCACAGACACGCCCTTCGATGACACGTCACCATTGTCTCTGTGATTCATCATCAATGTGTTCAGGCTTATGTCAGAAGGTCTGAGGTGAATCTGGACAACAGGTTGACAACAGTACATAAAAGTATTAAAAAAGCAAAACTCCTGTTGCCACAAGGTGGCGCTATGACTGTGAGTGAATATTATCATATGGATGACATCAGCGCAGGTCTGTGATCATACATGTAAAGTTTCATTCAGATTGGAGCATGTTCAGAGAGTTAGACCTGCACTTCCTGTTGCATGGCGAAGGATCAGTAATTCGGGGGGCTGCCATGGCCACACCCTTTGACCGACATAGAAGACTTTGATAACTTTTCATCAGGAAGGTCAGTTGTATGTACAGACCAAATTTCAGGTCTCTAAGACTTACCCCCTAGGAGGAGTTCATCACAGATATTTCACAGTAAACGCAAGATATGTCACTTCCTGTTGGGTTTAGAGCATGGCTATGATTGACTTTTTTGTCTTTACTGATGTGCTGAATATGCCTGTCAAATTTTGTAGCTGTAGATGAAATGTCCTTCCAGTTAGTCTAATAGCACTTTTTAAAATTTTGCAGGGGGCGCTATGGAGCCATTTTGGGACACACATGCACAGACCCCATAAAATATCAAATTTTTCACCGGTCCTGATGTGTGTGCAGATTTTGACGCGAATCGGTGCATGTTTAGGCCCTCAAAAAAGCAATTCATTTGGCGGTAAAATAATAATAATAATTAAAGCTGCAAGCAGCGATGAACGGGTCCTCGCACCCCTTGCTTGTCGGCGACCCCAAGCACGTCCGTCAGGTGATGCTGCGACCGGGAGCGCATTTAGGCCCATGAATGCAACCAGGGCTGGATTCTGAACACACAGGTCAAATTTCTGCCAGATTGGATTATTACAGACTGTTTATGCAGCACTTACTGTCCATCCAACAGGTGGCGCTATCACTGTGACTGTATATTGGTCTATGGAAATCATCAGGGCTGTAACCTGATCACACATTTAAAGTTTGAGGCAGATAGCAGCACATACAGGGGATTTAACAAGACTTCCTCCTTTCTGGCGAAGCATCAAAGTTCAGTCGGCCGCCATGGCCACGCCCTTTGGGTTTGGCGTATGATTTTCACATATTCTCAACCTGAAGATGTGTTCCATATATGGGCACAATTTCAGATGTTTTGGAGTTATCGTCTGTGAGCAATTAATTTCTGAAAATGAGCAAAAACAGCAAAAATCCCACATTGAAATCAAAATGGCCGACTTCCTGTTGGGCTTAGGGAATGGCTCCAACAGACTTTTTTGTTCACACTGATGTGTTACATATGCATGCCAAATTTTGTAGACGTAGGTTAAATTTGATGAGTGGGCCATTTTTTAAAATGCTGCAGGGGGCGCTATGCCACAAGCTGTGAATGTATTTTGGCACATGGATGTGGTCAGGGCAGGAGTGTGATTAAACATGCAAAGTTTGAGGCAGATTGGAGCAAGCAGAGGATATTTACACAGCAGTTGATGTTTCATGGCGAAGCATCAAACTTCAGGGGGTCGCTATGGCCACGCCCTTTGACATTGGAGGAAGCTTTTTATAACTTTTGATCATAATGTCCTGGTGTATATACTGGTAAAATTTGAGGTGTGCATGACTTATCCCCTAGGAGGAGATAGTTCTCAAAAATGAACAACATTCGTCTAAATTTGTCCAATTAATTCAAAATGGCGGACTTCCTGTTGGGTTTAGGGCGTGGCTCCAAGAGGATTTTTTGTGCGTCCTGATGTGTTCTATATGTCCCCCAAATTTTGTGGACGTAGGTTAAATGTACTGCAGGGGCTGTTTGTTAAAAATGCTGTAGGGGGCGCTATAACACGTGCTGTGCTGAGATGCATACAGTTTTCTTCCTTCAGCTGGTGGTGATGTGTGTGCAAATTTTGGTGATGTTTTGATAATTCTAATGCTGTCAAAGGCAAGTTGTTTTTCATATCAACTTTGCGTTGCCACGGCAACAGCATTTTATAAAATGCCAAAATCTTCACACTGTGCCATGATCATTGTGTGAATACTCATCACAACAATTTTCAGAATTATTTGACCAAGTTTAGGCCAATTGGATGGGCAAATGTAATTCCAAAACGTCCCGTTGCCAGTTGGTGGCGCTATGACTATTTCAAAATTTTTGAGTGTGGATGTCTTCAGACTGTACATGACATTCTGGATATGAAGTTTGGAGCAGATAGGTTCTTGTTCAGCTGAGATATAGGCCCTTGAAATTTCATGGCGAAACATCAAAATTCGGCACGCTGCCACAGACACGCCCTTAAATGAAACGTCACCATTTTCTTTGTGATTCATCATCAATGTGTTCAGGCTTATGTCAGAAGGTCTGAGGTGAATCTGGACAACGGGTTGACAACAGTACATAAAAGTATTAAAAAAGCAAAAATCCTGTTGCCACTAGGTGGCGCTATGACTGTGAGTGAATATTATCATATGGATGACATCAGCTCAGGTCTGTGATCAAACATGTAAAGTTTCATTGAGATTGGAGCATGTTCAGAGAGTTAGACCTGCACTTCCTGTTGCATGGCGAAGGATCAGTAATTCGGGGGGGCTGCCATGGCCACACCCTTTGACTGACATAGAAGACTTTTATAACTTTTTATCAGGAAGGTCGGTTGTATGTACAGACCAAATTTCAGGTCTCTAAGACTTACCCCCTAGGAGGAGTTCATCACAGATTTTTCACAGTTAACGCAAGATATGTCACTTCCTGTTGGGTTTAGAGCATGGCTATGATTGACTTTTTTGTCTTTCCTGATGTGCTGAATATGCCTGCAAAATTTTTTAGCTGTATATGAAATGTCCTTCCAGTTAGTCTAATAGCACTTTTTAAAATTTTGCAGGGGGCGCTATGGAGCCATTTTCGGACACACATACACAGACCCAATAAAATATCAAATTTTTCACCGGTCCTGATGTGTGTGCAGATTTTGACGCGAATCGGTGCATGTTTAGGCCCTCAAAAAAGCAATTCATTTGGCGGTAAAATAATAATAATAATTAAAGCTGCAAGCAGCGATGAACGGGTCCTCGCACCCCTTGCTGGTCGGCGACCCCAAGCACGTCCGTCAGTCGATGCTGCGACCGGGAGCGCATTTAGGCCCATGAATGCTACCAGGGCTGGATTCTGAACACACAGGCCAAATTTCTGGCAGATTGGATTATTACAGTGTTTATGCAGCACTTACTGTCCATCCAACAGGTGGCGCTATCACTGTGACTGTATATTG
Organism: Dascyllus trimaculatus; assembly: GCA_024666655.1. Lineage (NCBI taxonomy): Eukaryota > Metazoa > Chordata > Actinopteri > Pomacentridae > Dascyllus > Dascyllus trimaculatus. The sequence goes on from JAMOIN010001508.1 coordinate 13,051, forward strand.
GTCTATGGAAATCATCAGGGCTGTAACCTGATCACACATTTAAAGTTTGAGGCAGATAGCAGCACATACAAGGGATTTAACAAGACTTCCTCCTTCCTGGCGAAGCATCAAAGTTCAGTCGGCCGCCATGGCCACGCCCTTTGGGTTTGGCATATGATTTTCACATATTTTCAAAATGAAGATGTGTTCCATGTATTGGCACAATTTCAGATGTTTTGGAGTTATTGTCTGTGAGCAATTAATTTCTGAAAATGAGCAAAAACAGCAAAAATCCCACATTGAAATCAAAATGGCCGACTTCCTGTTGGGCTTAGGGAATGGCTCCAACAGACTTTTTTGTTCACACTGATGTGTTACATATGCATGCCAAATTTTGTAGACGTAGGTTAAATTTGATGAGTGGGCCATTTTTTAAAATGCTGCAGGGGGCGCTATGCCACAAGCTGTGAATGTATTTTGACACATGGATGAGGTCAGGGCAGGAGTGTGATTAAACATGCAAAGTTTGAGGCAGATTGGAGCAAGCAGAGGATATTTACACAGCAGTTGATGTTTCATGGTGAAGCATCAAACTTCAGGGGGCTGCTATGGCCACGCCCTTTGACATTGGAGGAAGCTTTTTATAACTTTTGATCATAATGTCCTGGTGTATATACTGGTAAAATTTGAGGTCTGCATGACTTATCCCCTAGGAGGAGATAGTTCTCAAAAATGAACAACATTCGTCTAAATTTGTCCAATTAATTCAAAATGGCGGACTTCCTGTTGGGTTTAGGGCGTGGCTCCAAGAGGATTTTTTGTGCGTCCTGATGTGTTCTATATGTCCCCCAAATTTTGTGGACGTAGGTTAAATGTACTGCAGGGGCTGTTTGTTAAAAATGCTGTAGGGGGCGCTATAACACGTGCTGTGCTGAGATGCATACAGTTTTCTTCCTTCAGCTGGTGGTGATGTGTGTGCAAATTTTGGTGATGTTTTGATAATTCTAATGCTGTCAAAGGTAAGTTGTTTTTCATATCAACTTTGCGTTGCCACGGCAACAGCGTTTTATAAAATGCCAAAATCTTCACACTGTGCCATGATCATGGTGTGAAGACTCATCACATCAATTTTCAGAATTATTTGACCAAGTTTAGGCCAATGGGATGGGCAAATGTAATTCCAAAACGTCCCGTTGCCAGTTGGTGGCGCTATGACTATTTCAAAATTTTTGAGTGTGGATGTCTTCAGACTGTACATGACATTCTGGATATGAAGTTTGGAGCAGATAGGTTCTTGTTCAGCTGAGATATAGGCCCTTGAAATTTCATGGCGAAACATCAAAATTCGGCACGCTGCCACAGACACGCCCTTAAATGAAACGTCACCATTTTCTTTGTGATTCATCATCAATGTGTTCAGGCTTATGTCAGAAGGTCTGAGGTGAATCTGGACAACGGGTTGACAACAGTACATAAAAGTATTAAAAAAGCAAAAATCCTGTTGCCACTAGGTGGCGCTATGACTGTGAGTGAATATTATCATATGGATGACATCAGCTCAGGTCTGTGATCAAACATGTAAAGTTTCATTGAGATTGGAGCATGTTCAGAGAGTTAGACCTGCACTTCCTGTTGCATGGCGAAGGATCAGTAATTCGGGGGGGCTGCCATGGCCACACCCTTTGACTGACATAGAAGACTTTTATAACTTTTTATCAGGAAGGTCGGTTGTATGTACAGACCAAATTTCAGGTCTCTAAGACTTACCCCCTAGGAGGAGTTCATCACAGATTTTTCACAGTTAACGCAAGATATGTCACTTCCTGTTGGGTTTAGAGCATGGCTATGATTGACTTTTTTGTCTTTCCTGATGTGCTGAATATGCCTGTCAAATTTTGTAGCTGTAGATGAAATGTCCTTCCAGTTAGTCTAATACCACTTTTTTAAATTTTGCAGGGGGCGCTATGGAGCCATTTTGGGACACACATGCACAGACCCCATAAAATATCGAATTTTTCACCGGTCCTGATGTGTGTGCAGATTTTGACGCGAATCGGTGCATGTTTAGGCCCTCAAAAAAGCAATTCATTTGGCGGTAAAATAATAATAATAATAATTAAAGCTGCAAGCAGCGTCGGACGGGCCCTCGCTCCTCACCGCACTGCTCTCCACACGACCTTGTCTAGGGGGCGCCATAGAGCCGATTAGAATTTTGACTGTGCAAATCTGTTGGTCTTGAGATACTATATGTATGTACCAAATTTCATGTTTGTAGGATAAAGCAATGATTTTATATGAGTATTTGAATATTTCTAGGGGGCGCTGTGGAGCCGTTTGACCACGCCCATTTCTGAATTGTATATTAAATATTAGGTCTTGAGATTAATGAGGTTTTGTGTGGATTTGGTGATTTTACATGTATCACTTCACCTCAAAAACCAATTTCGTTCCACATGGCGATTTTGTTCAAAATGGCCGCCATGCCACGCCCACACCGTGTGACGTAGCCACAAGATTTTAATAACTTTTCATCCTGGAGGGGTGTAGATGCCACACAGCGAATTTGGTGAAGATTGAACAAAAATCCTAGGAGGAGTTCGTTAATTTCCAATGCCTGCGCACGTGTTCCATTGTACAATCTTAAGCTTTTTGTTCAAAATGGCCGCCATGCCACGCCCACACCGTGTGACGTATCCACAAGATTTTGATAACTTTTCATCCTGGATGGGTCTAGATGCCACACAGCGAATTTTGTGAAGATGGGATAAAAATCCTGGGAGGAGTTAGATAAATTCCAATGCCTGCACACTACGTGCTCTAGGGGGCGCTGTTGAGCCTTTTTTGAAATTTTAAAAGCAGGAATGTTTTTGTCTTGGGCTACTGTACCTGTGTACCAAATTTCATGAGTTTACGTGAAACTAGCCGTATTAACTCCACTAAAGCACAATTTTCTAGGTGGCGCTATTGAGTCATTTTGCCATTCATATGTGTAATTCCCCCAAAATATCAAATTTTTCACCAGTCCTGATGTGTGTGCCAAATTTGGTGAGTTTTTGAGCATGTTTAGGGGGTCAAATTGAGGTTCAAAGTGGCGTAAGAAAAATAAACCGCCAAACCGCCAAAGAAACACTAGAAGAACAATAGGGTCCTACGCACTGTAGTGCTTCGGGCCCTAATAATAATAATAATTAAAGCTGCAAGCAGCGTCGGACGGGCCCTCGCTCCTCACCGCACTGCTCTCCACACGACCTTGTCTAGGGGGCGCCGTAGAGCCGATTGGAATTTTGACCGTGCAAATCTATTGGTCTTGGGATACTATATGTATGCACCAAATTTCATGTTTGTAGGATAAAGCAGTGATTTTATATGAGTATTTGAATATTTGTAGGGGGCGCTGTGGAGCCGTTTGAACACGTCCACTCCTGAATTGTATATTGAACGTTAGGTTTTGAGATTAATGAGCGTTTTTGTGGATTTGGTGATTTTTCATGGATCCCTTCACCTCCAAAACTCATTTCGTTCCACATGGCGAATTTGCTCAAAATGGCCGCCATGCCACGCCCACATCGTGTGACGCAGTCACAAGATTTTAATAACTTTTCATCCTGGAGGGGTCTAGATGACACACAGTGAATTTGTTGAAGATGGCACAAAAATCCTAGGAGAATTTTGTTAAATTCCAATGCCTGGGCACCACGTGTTCCAGAGGGCGCCGTTAAGATTTTTTGTTCAAAATGGCCGCCATGCCACGCCCACACCATGTGACGCAGGTGCAAGATTTTAATAACTTTTCATTCTGGATGGGTTTAGATGCCACACAGCGAATTTGGTGAAGATCGGACAAAAATCCTAGGAGAATTTTGTTAAATTCCAATGCCTGTGCACCACATGTTGTAGGGGGCGCGGCTGAGCTTTTTTGTTCAAAATGGCCGCCATGCCACGCCCACACCGTGTGACGCAGCCACAAGATTTTAATAACTTTTCATCCTGGAGGGGTATAGATGCCACACAGCGAATTTGGTGAAAATCGGATAAAAATCCTGGGAGGAGTTCGATAAATTCCAATGCCTGCGCACCACGTGCTCTAGTTGGCGCTGTTTAGATTTTTTGTTCAAAATGGCCGCCATGCCACGCCCACACCGTGTGACGCAGCCACAAGATTTTAATAACTTTTCATCCTGGAGGGGTATAGATGCCACACAGCGAATTTGGTGAAAATCGGATAAAAATCCTGGGAGGAGTTCGATAAATTCCAATGACTGCGCACCACGTGCTCTAGTTGGCGCTGTTTAGCTTTTTTGTTCAAAATGGCCGCCATGCCACGCCCACACCGTGTGACGCAGCCACAAGATTTTAATAACTTTTCATCCTGGATTGGTCTAGATGCCACACAGCGAATTTGGTGAAGATCGGATAAAAATCCTGGGAGGAGTTGTTAAATTCCAATGCCAAAGCACCACATGCTGTAGGGGGCGCTGTTGAGCTTTTTTTGAAATTTCAACAGCAGGAAATTTTTTGTCTTGGGCTATTGTACATGTGTACCAAATTTCATGAGTTTACGTGAAACTAGCCGTATTAACTCCACTAAAGCCCAATTTTCTAGGTGGCGCTATTGAGTCATTTTGCCATTCATATGTGTAATTCCCCCAAAATATCAAATTTTTCGCCAGTCCTGATGTGTGTGCCAAATTTGGTGAGTTTTTGAGCATGTTTAGGGGGTCAAATTGAGGTTCAAAGTGGCGTAAGAAAAATAAACCAACCGCCAAACCGCCAAAGAAACACGAGAAGAACAATAGGGTCCTACGCACTGTAGTGCTTCGGGCCCTAATTAAAGCTGCAAGCAGCGATGAACGGGTCCTCGCACCCCTAGCTGGTCGGCGACCCCAAGCACGTCCGTCAGGCGATGCTGCGACCGGGAGCGCATTTAGGCCCATGAATGCAACCAGGGCTGGATTCTGAACACACAGGTCAAATTTCTGCCAGATTGGATTATTACAGACTGTTTATGCAGCACTTACTGTCCATCCAACAGGTGGCGCTATCACTGTGACTGTATATTGGTGTATGGAAATCATCAGGGCTGTAACCTGATGACACATTTAAAGTTTGAGGCAGATAGCAGCACATACAGGGGATTTAACAAGACTTCCTCCTTCCTGGCGAAGCATCAAAGTTCAGTCGGCCGCCATGGCCACGCCCTTTGGGTTTGGCATATGATTTTCACATATTTTCAAAATGAAGATGTGTTCCATGTATTGGCACAATTTCAGATGTTTTGGAGTTATTGTCTGTGAGCAATTAATTTCTGAAAATGAGCAAAAACAGCAAAAATCCGACATTGAAATCAAAATTGCCGACTTCCTGTTGGGCTTAGAGAATGGCTCCAAGAGACTTTTTTGTTCACACTGATGTGTTACATATGCATGCCAAATTTTGTAGACGTAGGTTAAATTTGATGAGTGGGCCATTTTTTAAAATGCTGCAGGGGGCGCTATGCCACAAGCTGTGAATGTATTTTGACACATGGATGAGGTCAGGGCAGGAGTGTGATTAAACATGCAAAGTTTGAGGCAGATTGGAGCAAGCAGAGGATATTTACACAGCAGTTGATGTTTCATGGTGAAGCATCAAACTTCAGGGGGCTGCTATGGCCACGCCCTTTGACATTGGAGGAAGCTTTTTATAACTTTTGATCATAATGTCCTGGTGTATATACTGGTAAAATTTGAGGTCTGCATGACTTATCCCCTAGGAGGAGATAGTTCTCAAAAATGAACAACATTCGTCTAAATTTGTCCAATTAATTCAAAATGGCGGACTTCCTGTTGGGTTTAGGGCGTGGCTCCAAGAGGATTTTTTGTGCGTCCTGATGTGTTCTATATGTCCCCCAAATTTTGTGGACGTAGGTTAAATGTACTGCAGGGGCTGTTTGTTAAAAATGCTGTAGGGGGCGCTATAACACGTGCTGTGCTGAGATGCATACAGTTTTCTTCCTTCAGCTGGTGGTGATGTGTGTGCAAATTTTGGTGATGTTTTGATAATTCTAATGCTGTCAAAGGCAAGTTGTTTTTCATATCAACTTTGCGTTGCCACGGCAACAGCATTTTATAAAATGCCAAAATCTTCACACTGTGCCATGATCATTGTGTGAATACTCATCACAACAATTTTCAGAATTATTTGACCAAGTTTAGGCCAATTGGATGGGCAAATGTAATTCCAAAACGTCCCGTTGCCAGTTGGTGGCGCTATGACTATTTCAAAATTTTTTAGTGTGGATGTCTTCAGACTGTACATGACATTCTGAATGTGAAGTTTGGAGCAGATAGGTTCTTGTTCAGCTGAGATATAGACCCTTGAATTTTCATGGCGAAACATCAAAATTCGCCACGGTGCCACAGACACGCCCTTCGATGACACGTCACCATTGTCTCTGTGATTCATCATCAATGTGTTCAGGCTTATGTCAGAAGGTCTGAGGTGAATCTGGACAACGGGTTGACAACAGTACATAAAAGTATTAAAAAAGCAAAAATCCTGTTGCCACTAGGTGGCGCTATGACTGTGAGTGAATATTATCATATGGATGACATCAGCTCAGGTCTGTGATCAAACATGTAAAGTTTCATTGAGATTGGAGCATGTTCAGAGAGTTAGACCTGCACTTCCTGTTGCATGGCGAAGGATCAGTAATTCGGGGGGGCTGCCATGGCCACACCCTTTGACTGACATAGAAGACTTTTATAACTTTTTATCAGGAAGGTCGGTTGTATGTACAGACCAAATTTCAGGTCTCTAAGACTTACCCCCTAGGAGGAGTTCATCACAGATTTTTCACAGTTAACGCAAGATATGTCACTTCCTGTTGGGTTTAGAGCATGGCTATGATTGACTTTTTTGTCTTTCCTGATGTGCTGAATATGCCTGCAAAATTTTTTAGCTGTATATGAAATGTCCTTCCAGTTAGTCTAATAGCACTTTTTAAAATTTTGCAGGGGGCGCTATGGAGCCATTTTGGGACACACATACACAGACCCAATAAAATATCAAATTTTTCACCGGTCCTGATGTGTGTGCAGATTTTGACGCGAATCGGTGCATGTTTAGGCCCTCAAAAAAGCAATTCATTTGGCGGTAAAATAATAATAATAATATTAAAGCTGCAAGCAGCGATGAACGGGTCCTCGCACCCCTTGCTGGTCGGCGACCCCAAGCACGTCCGTCAGGCGATGCTGCAACCGGGAGCGCATTTAGGCCCATGAATGCATCCAGGGCTGGATTCTGAACACACAGGTCAAATTTCTGCCAGATTGGATTATTACAGAGTGTTTATGCAGCACTTACTGTCCATCCAACAGGTGGCGCTATCACTGTGACTGTATATTGGTCTATGGAAATCATCAGGGCTGTAACCTGATCACACATTTAAAGTTTGAGGCAGATAGCAGCACATACAAGGGATTTAACAAGACTTCCTCCTTCCTGGCGAAGCATCAAAGTTCAGTCGGCCGCCATGGCCACGCCCTTTGGGTTTGGCGTATGATTTTCACATATTTTCAACCTGAAGATGTGTTCCATATATTGGCACAATTTCAGATGTTTTGGAGTTATCGTCTGTGAGCAATTAATTTCTGAAAATGAGCAAAAACAGCAAAAATCCGACATTGAAATCAAAATTGCCGACTTCCTGTTGGGCTTAGAGAATGGCTCCAAGAGACTTTTTTGTTCACACTGATGTGTTACATATGCATGCCAAATTTTGTAGACGTAGGTTAAATTTGATGAGTGGGCCATTTTTTAAAATGCTGCAGGGGGCGCTATGCCACAAGCTGTGAATGTATTTTGACACATGGATGAGGTCAGGGCAGGAGTGTGATTAAACATGCAAAGTTTGAGGCAGATTGGAGCAAGCAGAGGATATTTACACAGCAGTTGATGTTTCATGGTGAAGCATCAAACTTCAGGGGGCTGCTATGGCCACGCCCTTTGACATTGGAGGAAGCTTTTTATAACTTTTGATCATAATGTCCTGGTGTATATACTGGTAAAATTTGAGGTGTGCATGACTTATCCCCTAGGAGGAGATAGTTCTCAAAAATGAACAACATTCGTCTAAATTTGTCCAATTAATTCAAAATGGCGGACTTCCTGTTGGGTTTAGGGCGTGGCTCCAAGAGGATTTTTTGTGCGTCCTGATGTGTTCTATATGTCCCCCAAATTTTGTGGACGTAGGTTAAATGTACTGCAGGGGCTGTTTGTTAAAAATGCTGTAGGGGGCGCTATAGCACGTGTTGTGCTGAGATGCATACAGTTTTCTTCCTTCAGCTGGTGGTGATGTGTGTGCAAATTTTGGTGATGTTTTGATAATTCTAATGCTGTCAAAGGTAAGTTGTTTTTCATATCAACTTTGCGTTGCCACGGCAACAGCGTTTTATAAAATGCCAAAATCTTCACACTGTGCCATGATCATGGTGTGAAGACTCATCACATCAATTTTCAGAATTATTTGACCAAGTTTAGGCCAATGGGATGGGCAAATGTAATTCCAAAACGTCCCGTTGCCAGTTGGTGGCGCTATGACTATTTCAAAATTTTTTAGTGTGGATGTCTTCAGACTGTACATGACATTCTGAATGTGAAGTTTGGAGCAGATAGGTTCTTGTTCAGCTGAGATATAGACCCTTGAATTTTCATGGCGAAACATCAAAATTCGCCACGGTGCCACAGACACGCCCTTCGATGACACGTCACCATTGTCTCTGTGATTCATCATCAATGTGTTCAGGCTTATGTCAGAAGGTCTGAGGTGAATCTGGACAACGGGTTGACAACAGTACATAAAAGTATTAAAAAAGCAAAAATCCTGTTGCCACTAGGTGGCGCTATGACTGTGAGTGAATATTATCATATGGATGTCATCAGCTCAGGTCTGTGATCATACATGTAAAGTTTCATTCAGATTGGAGCATGTTCAGAGAGTTAGACCTGCACTTCCTGTTGCATGGCGAAGGATCAGTAATTCGGGGGGGCTGCCATGGCCACACCCTTTGACTGACATAGAAGACTTTTATAACTTTTTATCAGGAAGGTCGGTTGTATGTACAGACCAAATTTCAGGTCTCTAAGACTTACCCCCTAGGAGGAGTTCATCACAGATTTTTCACAGTTAACGCAAGATATGTCACTTCCTGTTGGGTTTAGAGCATGGCTATGATTGACTTTTTTGTCTTTCCTGATGTGCTGAATATGCCTGCAAAATTTTTTAGCTGTATATGAAATGTCCTTCCAGTTAGTCTAATAGCACTTTTTAAAATTTTGCAGGGGGCGCTATGGAGCCATTTTGGGACACACATACACAGACCCAAAAAAATATCAAATTTTTCACCGGTCCTGATGTGTGTGCAGATGTTGACGCGAATCGGTGCATGTTTAGGCCCTCAAAAAAGCAATTCATTTGGCGGTAAAATAATAATAATAATAATAATAATAATAATAATAATAATAATTAAAGCTGCAAGCAGCGTTGAACGGGTCCTCGCACACCCACGCGTGTCGGGACATGGCGCACGTCCAGGTGTGGTGCATGTCGGGATGTGGCAGAAATTTCAAGGTGCTCAGACTTAGCTGACCAATTTCAAGGATTGTATCACAAACTTTCTCGGCCACCATGAACATCAGTGGTGTCAAACTCATTTGTCATTGACTATTATCTGTTGTGTTATTAATTTAAAAATCAGTGAGTGACATGTTATCTCTTCTATTTTTTTCTGTTCTGTTATCAATTTAAAAAATCTGTTTTATTGTTGTTATA
>JAMOIN010000284.1:0-22836 GCA_024666655.1 Dascyllus trimaculatus
CCGTGCTTCACCACATGATGCTGCCACCACCATGCTTCACATAATGATGCTGCCACCACCATGCTTCACACCATGATGCTGCCACCACCGTGCTTTATGTTTGTTGTCCAACAAACATATCGTCTGGTCTAGTCTAACAAGAAGCTCCATCCTGGTCTCCTCAGACCAAAGAACCTTCTTCCAGGTGACTTCAGAGTCTCCACATGTCTTCTGGTGACTCTAGTCCAGATTTAATCTGAGCTTTTTCCAACAGAGTCTTTCTCTTTGTCTCCATGAAGCTTTGACTGGAGAAGAACAGACAACTGTTGTTGATGAACAGGAACTCCTTCAGAGGAGTCATAGGAGTCTTGGTGGCCTCCCTCACTAGTCTCCTTCTTCTAACTCCTTCAGAGGAGTCATAGGAGTCTTGGTGGCCTCCCTCACTAGTCTCCTTCTTCTAACTCCTTCAGAGGAGTCATAGGAGTCTTGGTGGCCTCCCTCACTAGTCTCCTTTCTCTCTTCCTTTTCTCATTTTATTTTCATACCTAAAACTGCAAACAGTCACTTTCCAGTCGTCCGTCTCATTAATAAGTTAGACGGTCAGAATAATGCAGGACTCCAGCGTCGTGTTCTTCCACGGCGACGGCTGTGTTTCGTTTGTTCATTCCTCATGCAGCTCTGGGATGTGACTTCAGTGAAGAAGGTGTGATGGCGTCTCTTTGTGCTCTGAACCCTGTTTGGTCGCTGTGCTAATTGGTGTCATGTTTTCTGAGGTATGAAGTTCTCACATCAGTGATTCTCTCTGCTGTTTGGAGCGTTCGTCTTGTTGTGTAACTCTGCTAAAGGCATCCAGAATAGCTTTTTGCTTTGGATGACATCCAGATGTGTCTTTTCACAGAGCTTTGTGCTGCCGATTTAAATATTCAAACAGTCGTGTCGCCTCGTTCGCTGTGAAGAGCTGCAAACAGAGAACCTGTTTCTGGCTGACACCATTCGTTGTGTCGCTGACATGTTGAACAAATTCTGCACAATAATTAAATCTAACGTTAGAAGAACCTGTCAACACAACATATTATATCCCTGCTAGCAAACACTGACTGTTTACACATGAAGAAGACGCTGTGCAACATTCAGTGATGCAACATGGGATGTCTAACTGTACCATGTGTATATACATGTATGACGCTATTTTCTTATCAGTGACAGTTTTAAGAATTTTTTTTTTATTTATTTTTACATTTTACAGTTATTTTACAGATTTTCCTTTGTTTTGTTTAATTGCAGATAATATCTAATAAAATCACAGAAAAGGGATTAATTTACATTTTTACATGTAGTTTTTTTTTTTTACTTCACCAAAAAATTAAACTGTTTACTGTAAATCAGCAAAACAGAAAACGTAATTACTTTACAGACAAAGAGTCAAACATCGTCCATAAAGAGTCAAACATCGTCCACAAAGAGTCAAACATCGTCCACAAAGAGTCAAACATCGTCCATAAAGAGTCAAACATCGTCCATAAAGTGTCAAACATCGTCCATAAAGTGTCAAACATTGTCCACTAAGAGTCAAACATCGTCCACTAAGAGTCAAACATCGTCCACTAAGAGTCATACACTGTCCAAAACAAATCAAACATGGTCCACAAAGAATCAAACATCGTCCACAAAGAGTCAAACATCGTCCACAAAGAGTCAAACATTGTCCAAAACAAATCAAACATGGTCCACAAAGAATCAAACATCGTCTACAAAGAGTCAAACATCGTACACTAAGAGTCAAACATCGTCTACAAAGAGTCAAACATCGTCCACTAAGAGTCAAACATTGTCCAAAACAAATCAAACATGGTCCACAAAGAATCAAACATCGTCCACAAAGAGTCAAACATCGTCCACAAAGAGTCAAACATCGTCCACTAAGAGTCATACATTGTCCAAAACAAATCAAACATGGTCCACAAAGAATCAAACATCGTCCACAAAGAATCAAACATCGTCCACAAAGAGTCAAACATCGTCCACTAAGAGTCAAACATTGTCCAAAACAAATCAAACATGGTCCACAAAGAATCAAACATCGTCCACAAAGAATCAAACATCGTCCACAAAGAGTCAAACATCGTCTACAAAGAGTCAAACATCGTCCACTAAGAGTCAAACATTGTCCAAAACAAATCAAACATGGTCCACAAAGAATCAAACATCGTCCACAAAGAGTCAAACATCGTCCACAAAGAGTCAAACATCGTCCACTAAGAGTCAAACATCGTCCACTAAGAGTCATACATTGTCCAAAACAAATCAAACATGGTCCACAAAGAATCAAACATCGTCCACAAAGAGTCAAACATCGTCCACAAAGAGTCAAACATCATCCTAAATAACTGAAACGTGTCCAAAATGAATCAAATTCACATTTTACATGCACAAGACGTGAAAAGTGCCTAAATTTGTCCTGAATGACGGAAAAAATAAAAATTGCTGTCATTTAAGAAATATATATAAATATAATGTATTTAAACTCATGCATGTTGAGGACTGGATATTATTTTTAACATTTTTTTAAAAATTCTTCCTCATTCGTTAAATTACAGATAATATTTAGTAAAATCACAGAAAATAAAAGTATTAATATGGATGTTAAGTCAAAACTGTGAACAGCATCCGCATCATAAAGTGGTCATTTGTTTGGATTTTTAGACCATAAAATTGAACATTTTGCTGCATTTAAAGGAACTAAAAACATCAGTATTTTTAGTATTTAATGATTGTTGCTGATATTTTCACCATTTCTCTTACAGTTTTGCTGAATTCCACCATTTTCCAGGTGTTTTTCTGCCACTTCAGCTGCTCTTTTTAAGGGATTTCTTTCTACTGTCGACTATTTGCGTTTGTTCTGTTTAGATTTCCTCTGATGTGATGCAGTAAAACGGTGCAGCAGCATTAAACACACAAACAGCCACTTCCATTCAGACGATGCCGTGATCCGGATGAATTAATCATGAGGTTTGTCGGACGCTGGGCAGAACCGAAGGCTCCCTCTGCTCGTCTGTTCTCGGCTTCAACATGCAGGAACGATCTGTGATGCATCTGTTCTCTGGAGATCGAAGCTTCCTGCTGCACTAAAACCGCATTAACTGAAAGCATCAGTGGACATAAACGGCCGATACTCGCTGGGAATGAGGCGACTTCAAACTCCTCCAAACTTCTGGTGACTCACGGTGCATTTGCGGCCAAGAAAAATGGAATTCGCAGAGCTTTTAGGTGCTTATTATGAGGCTATGAGGGGACTCGGAGGGAGCATTAAGCATGTTATTGGCAGGGAGGGAAGTGCTGCTCTTCAGACTAATAAAAAAGCCATTCAGCCGAGGGGAGAGGAGCCACTTCACAGTCCTTCAGCTGCTGTTTTCTGGCCACAAAAAAGGAAAAAAAAAAACACAAGAAAGACGTGTTTGAACCAGAATCTTCACGTCCAAATGGAAGCGAAGTTCAGTCTGTGGAGCTGTCAGAAGATAAAACTCTCAAAGTGCTTCACAAGAGCAGCATTAAACTGGAATCAAAGGTAGAAAAATCAAACATTTAAATGCTCAATAAAGACAAAAACAGTGAAAGTGAAGGAGGTCAGACGCTGCAAAGCAAAAACTGGAATCTGCTGGAGCCCACGTTGTGCTAATTTACATGTTTCTAATTTAAGTTTTTGATCTACCAGAATGTTTTCATGCTTTAATGTTCAAAAAACACATTATTTTTCTCAGTCTTCATTGCTGCAGCTTCTTTTCTCAGCTTCTGATTGAAATGATTCATTTTAGCTGCTGTCTGTTTAGAAACGCCTTAAAACTATATTCTGTAAAAAATCCACGACTTTAACGCAGCCAAAATGTCAAAAGCATGTCCAGAATTGCTTAAAGCTTGTCCACAAAGACTCAAACATCGTCCACAAAGACTCAGACATCGTCCACAAAGACTCAGACATCGTCCACAAAGAGTCAAACATCGTCCACAAAGAGTCAAACATCGTCCACAAAGAGTCAAACATCGTCCACAAAGAGTCAAACATCGTCCACAAAGAGTCAAACATCGTCCACAAAGAGTCAGACATCGTCCACAAAGAGTCAAACATCGTCCACAAAGAGTCAAACATTGTCCACAAAGAGTCAAACATCGTCCACAAAGAGTCAAACATCGTCCACAAAGAGTCAAACTTCGTCCACAAAGAGTCAAACATTGTCCACAAAGAGTCAAACATTGTCCACAAAGAGTCAAACATCGTCCACAAAGAGTCAAACATCGTCCACAAAAATTCAAACTTCGTCCACAAAGAGTCAAACATCGTCCACAAAAATTCAAACATCGTCCACAAAAATTCAAACATCGTCCACAAAGAGTCAAACATCGTCCACAAAGATTCAAACTTCGTCCACAAAGAGTCAAACATCGTCCACAAAGACTCAAACGTCGTCCTAAATGACTCAAAACATGTCCAGAATGTGCCAAATTTACATTTTACTTCTACAAAACATGTGAAAAGTGCCTAAATTTAACCTGAATAACTCAATTTTTTTCGTAAAGACAAAACGACATCAAAAATCAAATAATTTTTTTCAAAATTGACAAAAAAAACTTGTCCAGAATTATTCAAAAATGATTAACTGTAATTTAATAAAACTACATCTAAAAATATTTACTATTATTTACTTTTTAATATCTGATTTTGCTTTCAAATAAAAACAGCAAATATCTGTAAAATATAAAATTTATTTTGCAAAATTAAACAGTAAATTTAAAAAAGAACACGTTAAAATTTGTAATGATTTTTATTGATTTGATTGATTTTATTTACAGTCAACATTTAAATTAATCCTGTTTTCTGTGTTTTTACTGAATATTATCTGTGATTTAACAAAGCAGTAAAATGTTCCAAACAAAGCAGCTAAAGACAGTTTTTTATAGTTCATTGTTGACGTTGTTGTTTAGTTCAGATCCCAGCGAGGAAAACGTTTAGGGTTTAAATCCACCAGTCACAGGTCTAACTGAGGACTCAGTGGATGCAGAACCTTCAGCTTCTTCCTCCTCCATGTTTCCACCAGCTCCACTCGGAGGTCGGGGTTCTGGAGGTCTTTGGAGGTCTTCCTTCATGAATGTTTCATGAGGTCCGATGATCCTGGCCTTCAGGGACGAACAGCAGAAACCTGGATTCAGATTCGGCTCGTCGTCACTGAATCACTGCAGCGAGTCGAGTTTTCATGCTTTAAACGTCCAACAGTCAGCTCACAAACCAGCCGAGTGTCCTTTCCATGGCTTCATGTCGGCCTCCAGCGGGTTGTTCTTTGTTTCAGAGCTGATTTAAAAACAGAAGCGTTTCCTCGGGCAGGTCGGACTGTTTGCGTCCGGCTCGGCTGCCGCGGCGACAATGAAGCTCCCTGTTATTCTGCTGCGTTTGTTCCTCCAACATGCTGCTGACATGATTCCTGCCGCCCTCAGCGAGCAGGTTTGATAACCGCCGGCTGACGTAGCGCTGAGTCATGTTCCTGAGCTGAGAGACGCTCGTTCCTCGTTAAACGTCTCCACGGTGTGAAGATGAAGCTGTTAAAGATGGAGCCCAGAAACGTGGCAAAGAGAAAGATTCAGACCAGAAAGCTCCGACGTGTTTCCTCTGAAACGCTGAAAAACATCCAGAGTTACTGAAAACCTTCGTCCGGACTGACTCAAGCACAAGTTAAAACACCAAATACATCCGACTCCGAAAACAATCAACATGTCAAAGCGTAGCAGCCCTGTGGCCCGATGAAGAATATTCTACTGTTTACCTCCAACTTAAACAACTGCCTCCAAGCTACCTGTCCTGGCCTGAGGAACCTTTAAAATAACTCCTCACTGCATCAAATGTCTAAAGTCCGATGCAATCTGGACTCAGGAAGCAACACAGCAGCTCTGAAGTATCCTCCAGCTTTCTCTGGTGAACCTCAGGGTTCAATTCTTGGCCCTCTTCTTTTCATTATTTCTATAAATGACCAGTCAAAAATGCAGATCTACACCTCTACGCAGACGATACAGTCCTATATGTAGTGGAGGTAATGATTCCACTTTCCATCACAGCGATTATTATTATTAATAATTTCCCATGAGCGCCCTCTGCTGGGTGTCCGGCCCACATTACGTCCTCAGTCTGCTGCATCCTGTGGTCGGTCAATCGGTGATCAGCTCTGCAGTAAACGCTAAATAAGTTGTTTATAATGACAAAACTTCGGGTTTTTGCAGGCGTTATGCTTGTTGAAATATATATACGCCAAATGCTTCTGTGAGAATATCGGCTTGTTCACAGTAATAACTTACCAGTACGCCGCGCTGTCGGAGACTTTGCTAGCTCGAGCGTAACTTTACATGCACCTTCTGTGATGCTAATGCTAATCAGTAGCTAGCTCCATAACTTCTTTTGTGTTTTAGTGTTTACTGGAGCTTGTTACCACGAGGCTGACTGTGAGAGACCCAACTCCAGTGTATTTTACCAGTGGAGGCCCTGCTTCGGCCAATAAAAGATGAACATCAGATTCAACTGGTGTCAGAATATTAATATCTTGGTATTTTAACTGATAATTGTTTGTCTTTTAAACCCCGTATTCAAAAACTCATTCATGGATTAAAACTAAAGCTTCATGTTTATCATCTGAAGCACCAAAGAAACCTGTTCCTGCCTCGTTTATGTCTGTTCTGGATGATGGGGATGTTGTTTGGACCCCGTTTATAGTGGAGCATTGAGCTTTATCACAGACATGAGGTGGCTGGATGGGCTGGTCATCTTCACAGACTGAAACATCGGCACCTTTTAATTCATAAATCTATTCTTGGAGTTGTTCCTCCATATCTGCAGCAGCTCACTCTTGGATTGAAACTCCAGAATGAGCCACATTTAAAGAACTGGTGTCACTTGATGCTTTTAAATCACTGCTGGCAGAAACAAAGTCTTCAAGCTGCAGATGTTTAACTGAGTGTATCATCTTCATTCATTGTGGGAGTTTTTATTTTATGTATTGAAGCTGTTGTTTGGAATTATGGTTCTGCCTCTTGGCCGGGACGCTCTCGGAAAAGAGATTTTAACCTCAATGAGTTTTATCCTGGTTAAATAAAATCATTGCGTCTCTGATTCGTGCTAACTCCGCTAACTTTGCTAACTTCGCTAACTCCGCTAACTTTGCTAACTCCGCTAACTTTGCTAACTTCGCTAACTCTGCTAACTCTGCTTACTCTGTATTCTTTCAGAAACGCCTCAGAAGGACGGCGACGACGCTGCGTCTTCGTCTGACTCCGCCTCTGACTCCGCCTCCTCGCTGTTCGGCCACTGGGGTCACGACCTCGGACCGGAGAGTCGGCGGGCGGCGCTCAGGAAGTTCCGTTACTACGGGTACAACGGTTACCTTAGCGACCGCATCTCCCTCACCAGACCGATACCAGACCTGCGGCCGGACGGGTCAGTGCTTCCATCTGTTATACACTGTAAAAAATTATAGAATATATAGAATAAGAATCTAATTTATTGACTGAGTTAGACCTGGTAAGTCGTGTTGACAGAATAATGTGGCATCAGCTTAATATCTTGTATAATTTAAACTCAAATTTTCACATTATACACTTTAAAACTAAATTCAAGCTGTACTAGTTTAATAAATGAGGCTTAACAAGTCGACAAATATTTGCTCTGTGGGGCGTATTTGAAGATGATTCCAAATAAAATGTTGATTAAATGATTTAGATGTTGAATAAATTCATTTTTAGGAGCTGCTACAAGAACAAACAGATTTTAAAAAGCAAAAAACAAATG
Organism: Dascyllus trimaculatus; assembly: GCA_024666655.1. Taxonomy (NCBI): domain Eukaryota; kingdom Metazoa; phylum Chordata; class Actinopteri; family Pomacentridae; genus Dascyllus; species Dascyllus trimaculatus. The sequence continues at coordinate 7,799 of JAMOIN010000284.1, forward strand.
CTGAAAAAATTTTTATTTCTGCAATTTCAGAAAAAAAAAACTTGTGTTGATGATTATGGTAAAGAATTAATGAATCCAATTATTTGTTAATTCAATTATTAGAATTTAATTAATACCTCTTAAAATTGGTTGATAAATTAGTAATTAACACAAAAACTTATAACACAAAAACAATAGCAAATGAATAAATACAAACAAATAAAAATGAAATAAATACAATATAAAATAAATAATAAAATAAACACAAACATTAAAATCAAAATCTATAAAATATTAACTTAATAAAAATAATGAAATATGAAGTAAATAATAAAATAAATAGAAACATTAAAATCTAAATCTATAAAATATTAACTAAAAAAATTAAATGTAAAATAAATAAAAATCAAAGTAAATAAAATATAAAGTTAATAATTAAATAAATACAAACATTAAAATAAAAATCCATAAAATATTAACTAAATAAAAATAATAATAATAATGAAGTAAATAATAAAATGAATACAAACATTAAAACAAAAGTCTATAAAATATTAACTAAATAAAAAATTGAAATGTAAAATAAATAAAAATAGAAAGAAATAAAATAAATAAAATATAAAATGAATAAAAATTAAAATATATAAATACAAACATAAAAATAGATACAATATGAAATAAATAAAATACTTTTAAAAATAAAATTAAAATAAATAAATACAAACAAAAATAAATAAAATAGAAAATAAATAAAAATAAATAAATACAACATTTAAGAAATTTATTGTATCACGTAAATCGTTATCGGTAATCAGCTTTTATCCTGTTGTTCAAAACTACCGTTAATAAACAAAGAATTTAAGAAATTCCTTTCAGAAAATGTGGAGAAATGAGTCAGAACGACTTGTTTCTTTTGAGTTATCAACTAAAGATGTGTGTTAATAATTAGATATGGACGTTTCTTTTAATTAACACAGAGACAAACTCATTTTTCTGAGTATCAATGAGGAAACTTGTGTTTATAATGATTTTAAATCAATGACACTTTAGAAAATCCTGTCAAACAATAGACTTAATTTATTGAATATTAATTAATCGTTTGTAACATTATCAAGTTAAAATTCCTTTTAAATTAAATGGAACAACTAAATTTTATAGAAAATCGTCTTCAAACCTTGTGTTTCTATTTCCAGTCCTTAAATAACTAAAGACAGTTTTTATTGTAGAGGAAAAGTGAATTCCTTTAACTTCATTTCTTTAGAGGTTGTCTGAACTCAGATGTTCTGGTCCAGATTTTAGTAGAATCTCTTGTTTTTCCCTCCAGATGCAGAAACATGTCGTACTCCTCAGACCTTCCTCAGCTCAGCGTCATCTTCATCTTCGTCAACGAGGCGTTGTCGGTGCTGCTCCGCTCTGTTCACACGGCGATCCAGAGGACGCCGGCCCACCTGCTCAAAGAGATCATCCTGGTGGACGACCACAGCAACAGCCGTAAGAACCTCCAGAACCAGAACCATCCTCGTAGTTTCAGTCGTAGCATCGTTCATAGGTTGTCCATAAGGGTCTAGATGTTGGTCTTCATAGGGTCTAGATGTTGGTGTTCATAGGGTCTAGATGTTGGTGTCCATAGGGGTCTAGATGTTGGTGTCCATAGGGGTCTAGATGTTGGTGTTCATAGGGTCTAGATGTTAGGGTTCATAGGGGTCTAGATGTTGGTGTCCATAAGGGTCTAGATGTTGGTGTTCATAGGGGTCTAGATGTTGGTGTTCATAGGGGTCTAGATGTTGGTGTTCATAGGGGTCTAGATGTTGGTGTTCATAGGGTCTAGATGTTGGTGTTCATAGGGGCCTAGATGTTGGTGTTCATAGGGTCTAGATGTTGGTGTTCATAGGGGTCTAGATGTTGGTGTTCATAGGGTCTAGATGTTGGTGTTCAAAGGGTCTAGATGTTGGTGTTTATAGGGGTCTAGATGTTGGTGTTCATAGGGGTCTAGATGTTGGTGTTCATAGGGTCTAGATGTTGTTGTTCATAGGGTCTAGATGTTGGTGTTCATAGGGGTCTAGATGTTGGTGTTCATAAGGTCTAGATGTTGGTGTTCATAGGGTCTAGATGTTGGTGTCCATAAGGGTCTAGATGTTGTTGTTCATAGGGATCTAGATGTTGGTGTTCATAGGGTCTAGATGTTGGTGTCCATAGGGGTCTAGATGTTGGTGTTCATAGGGGTCTAGATGTTGGTGTTCATAGGGTCTAGATGTTGGTGTTCATAGGGTCTAGATGTTGGTGTTCATAGGGGTCTAGATGTTGGTGTTCATAAGGTCTAGATGTTGGTGTTCATAGGATCTAGATGTTGGTGTCCTTAAGGGTCTAGATGTTGGTGTTCATAGGGATCTAGATGTTGGTGTTCATAGGGGTCTAGATGTTGGTGTCCATAGGGGTCTAGATGTTGGTGTTCATAGGGTCTAGATGTTGGTGTTCATGGGGGTCTAGATGTTGGTGTTCATAGGGGTCTAGATGTTGGTGTTCATAGGGTCTAGATGTTGGTGTTCATAGGGGTCTAGATGTTGGTGTTCATAGGGGTCTAGATGTTGGTGTCCATAGGGGTCTAGATGTTGGTGTCCATAGGGTCTAGATGTTGGTGTTCATAGGGTCTAGATGTTGGTGTTCATAGGGTCTAGATGTTGGTGTCCATATAGATGGGGTCTAGATGTTGGTGTTCATAGGGTCTAGATGTTGGTGTTCATAGGGGTCTAGATGTTGGTGTTCATAGGGGTCTAGATGTTGGTGTTCATAGGGTCTAGATGTTGGTGTTCATAGGGTCTAGATGTTGGTGTTCATAGGGGTCTAGATGTTGGTGTTCATAGGGTCTAGATGTTGGTGTTCATAGGGTCTAGATGTTGGTGTTCATAGGGGTCTAGATGTTGGTGTTCATAGGGGTCTAGATGTTGGTGTTCATAGGGTCTAGATGTTGGTGTTCATAGGGTCTAGATGTTGGTGTTCATAGGGGTCTAGATGTTAGTGTTCATAGGGGTCTAGATGTTGGTGTTCTAGATGTTGGTGTTCATAGGGTCTAGATGTTGGTGTTCATAGGGGTCTAGATGTTGGTGTTCATAGGGTCTAGATGTTGGTGTTCATAGGGGCCTAGATGTTGGTGTTTATAGGGGTCTAGATGTTGGTGTTTATAGGGGTCTAGATGTTGGTGTTCATAGGGGTCTAGATGTTGGTGTTCATAGGGTCTAGATGTTGGTGTTCATAGGGGTCTAGATGTTGGTGTTCATAGGGTCTAGATGTTGGTGTTCATAGGGGTCTAGATGTTGGTGTTCATAGGGGTCTAGATGTTGGTGTTCATAGGGTCTAGATGTTGGTGTTCATAGGGTCTAGATGTTGGTGTTCAGATGTTGGTGTTTATAGGGGTCTAGATGTTGGTGTTTATAGGGGTCTAGATGTTGGTGTTCATAGGGGTCTAGATGTTGGTGTTCATAGGGTCTAGATGTTGGTGTTCATAGGGTCTAGATGTTGGTGTTCATAGGGTCTAGATGTTGGTTTTCATAGGGTCTAGATGTTGGTGTTCATAGGGGTCTAGATGTTGGTGTTCATAGGGGTCTAGATGTTGGTGTTCATAGAGGTCTAGATGTTGGTGTTCATAGGGTCTAGATGTTGGTGTTCATAGGGGTCTAGATGTTGGTGTTCATAGGGGTCTAGATGTTGGTGTTCATAGGGTCTAGATGTTGGTGTTCATAGGGTCTAGATGTTGGTGTCCATAGGGGTCTAGATGTTAGTGTTCATAGGGTCTAGATGTTGGTGTTCATAGGGGTCTAGATGTTGGTGTTCATAGGGTCTAGATGTTGGTGTTCATAGGGTCTAGATGTTGGTGTTCATAGGGGTCTAGATGTTGGTGTTCATAGGGGTCTAGATGCTGGTGTTCATAGGGTCTAGATGTTGGTGTTTATAGGGGTCTAGATGTTGGTGTTCATAGGGTCTAGATGTTGGTGTTCATAGGGGTCTAGATGTTGGTGTTCATAGGGGTCTAGATGTTGGTGTTCATAGGGGTCTAGATGCTGGTGTTCATAGGGGTCTAGATGTTGGTGTTCATAGGGGTCTAGATGTTGGTGTTCATAGGGGTCTAGATGTTGGTGTTCATAGGGGTCTAGATGTTGGTGTTCATAGGGTCTAGATGTTGGTGTTCATAGAGTCTAGATGTTGGTGTTCATAGAGTCTAGATGTTGGTGTTCATAGGGTCTAGATGTTGGTGTTCATAGGGTCTAGATGTTGGTGTTCATAGGGTCTAGATGTTGGTGTTCATAGGGTCTAGATGTTGGTGTTCATAGGGTCTAGATGTTGGTGCTCATAGGGGTCTAGATGTTGGTGTTCATAGGGTCTAGATGTTGGTGTTCATAGAGGTCTAGATGTTGGTGTTCATAGGGGTCTAGATGTTGGTGTTCATAGGGTCTAAATGTTGGTGTTCATAGGGGTTTAGATGTTGGTGTTCATAGGGGTCTAGATGTTGGTGTTTATAGGGTCTACATGTTGGTGTTCATAGGGGTCTAGATGTTGGTGTTTATAGGGTCTAGATGTTGGTGTTCATAGGGTCTAGATGTTGGTGTTCATAGGGTCTAGATGTTGGTGTTTATAGGGGTCTAGATGTTGGTGTTCATAGGGGTCTAGATGTTGGTGTTCATAGGGTCTAGATGTTGGTGTTCATAGGGGCCTAGATGTTGGTGTTCATAGGGGTCTAGATGTTGGTGTTCATAGGGGTCTAGATGTTGGTGTTCATAGGGTCTAGATGTTGGTGTTCATAGGGGTCTAGATGTTGGTGTTCATAGGGTCTAGATGTTGGTGTCCATAGGGGTCTAGATGTTGGTGTTTATAGGGTCTAGATGTTGGTGTTTATAGGGTCTAGATGTTGGTGTTCATAGGGGTCTAGATGTTGGTGTTCATAGGGTCTAGATGTTGGTGTCCATAGGGGTTTATCCTGGTAGTTTCAATTGTAGCATCTGGACTTGGCTGAGTTACTTGAAGACATTTCACTTCTCGTCTTGGAGGTGACCACCTTCAGAACCATTTGATTTAAATTGAGACACCACCATTGAACTCTCTGAACACTAAAACGCTTCAGGTTTAATAAGTCACCATAATTCTACCATTAATCAGAGCCAGACACTGAAACAACAACAAAAAGACAACTAGAAAATCAACTTTCCTACGGTACTTGAACTGGTCGTGTGTGACTCTGGTTCCACTGGGAAAATTCACCAAATCTGAAATTTAGAACCAGGTGCTACAGTTAAACTCCAATACGTTTACTGACATGCACGACCTTCTTCTTTTTCTGCCTTGTCGGTTAATATATTTTTAATCGGTTTAATTTATAACTACTGCGATTATTTGATTAACAATTAATCCATAGCATTACAGAAAATGATTACTTTGTGAGTGCGGAAAAAACTACAAACATGGTGGTACAGGTACTTAAACATCCTAACCTGGTTTTGCCCATAAAACTCAGTGTTTCCCTGTGACAGTGTTCACCGCTGTGCACCAGCAACTCGTTGTCATGAGAGTATCGTTTTATTTACGAACCAAATGGCTGATGTCGAAACTAGGTTTGTTAAGGATGGGTCCGACATCACTCCCTATGCCCTACATAGTTCACTAATAGTGGTCCCTATAGGGGGAGTCAGGGGTGAGTGGATGATTTCGGACATAGTCTAAGTCAGTGGTTCTCAACTGGTCCAGCATCAGGACCCACTATGTCTCTATTAATAACGGTTGCAACTGAACTTCTTGAAGTTTGTTGTTCCTGTTAACAAATTAAGGTTTATTTTAGTGGAGTCTCAACACATTTTGATACAACTTGGGAAATTTTTAGCTCATTTTTTGTTCATTTTGGTATATTTGGACACTTTTGCCAAGTTTTGGGCATATTTTGTCCCATTTTGACAGATTCTGAGCACATTTTGGTTCATTTTTGGCACATTTTAGCACAAATTCCTCCAATAAGCTGGCAGAGACAGATCTAGAGGTTAATAGTGGGGAACTACTGGTGTCACCACCACTAAATATCCTGCTACTGAAAGCAAACTGAGTCATAAGAAACACATCCTTCAAAATAAAAGACTTTATACCACTACTTTGTTGGGGGGGTTCATGCTTCTGTGACCCTCTAAAAATGGCTTCGCGACCCACTTTTGGGTCCCGACCCACCAGTTGAGAACCACTGGTCTAAGTAACGAATGGGAGTCGTTCGTAAACCGAGGACCTCATGGATGCTAATCTTCTGTTCGCTTGTACGTTTTGAAGCTGCTGGTTGGACTAGAACAAGCTGCAGCAGCTAAACCGCCCAGCGCATCAAAATAACTTCCTCTGGACATAAATCCTGCATTAGTCTGATTCTAAATCACTTCCTGGTCTCTCCGTCGTGTCTTTAAATCAAAGCTCAACTTTGGCGCCAAACAGCAGAGAGTTGCTTCCCCACTTTGCAGCTGACAGACGACCTGCTGTTTACTGCTGCAGCCAAATAAAGAGCTGATTAAAGCCTCCGGGCACAGAAGGAACAGTTTGTTCTCACATTACGGGGCAGAGATCTGAATAATTGCAGTAAATTCTGACTGCATTCTGCTGCGTGTTCGCCGTTAAGCTGCATGGCGGGCGAATCAAACAGATTAAAACTTGTTAAAGACTCGTGTCTGTTAATAACGCCGTCACGTACCGAGGAACGTATTTCACCGCTGCCACATCTATAATTGCCGTTATGAGGAATCTGTCCGTGCAGATTTTATGGCTGCTCTGTTCCTCGATAACAACACCATACATCAGAGCTGGGATGCGACGGCCTGAATGCTGATCAGCGGAGTGGCCGAGGAGATGGAGACGTTCAGCGTTTACCTCGGATTTCTCTCTAACGCGTTACAAGTGTTCCTGCTTTGAACCGCGATGGAGGTGATTCCTAATGAAGATAACCGGAGCTCGTTAGCGCGGCTTATTGATCGGTGTAATTATGACAGGTGAGCAGAAACATCAGAGATCAAACCTCCATTAATGCCACAAAGACGTTGATCTGAATTACTGTCGAGTCTCTTTATCATGTTTTCTTATATAATTTAGAAGCGGAGCTGTCATTAGGGTCCGAGCACTACAGTGCAAGGACCCTATTGTTCCTGTAGTGTTTCTTTGGCGGTTTCTTTTTCTTACGCCACTTTGAACCCCAATTTGACCCCCTAAACATGCTCAAAAACTCCCCAAATTTGGCACACACATCAGGACTGGTGAAAAATGTAATATTTTGGGGGAATTACACATATGAATGGCAAAATGACTCAATAGCGCCACCTAGAAAATTGGGCTTTAGTGGAGTTAATACGGCTAGTTTCACGTAAACTCATGAAATTTGGTACACAGGTACAGTAGCCAGAGACAAAAACATTCCTGCTTTTAAAATTTCAAAAAAGGCTCAACGGCGCCCCCTAGAGCACGTAGTGTGCAGGCATTGGAATTTAACGAACCCCTCCTAGGATTTTTGTCTGATTTTCACCAAATTGGCTGTGTGGCATCTAGACCCATCCAGGATGAAAAGTTATTAAAATCTTGTGGCTGCGTCACACGGTGTGGGCGTGGCATGGCGGCCATTTTGAACAAAAAAGCTCCATGGCGCCCCATAGAACACGTGGTGCACAGACATTGGAATTTAACAAACTCCTCCCAGGATTTTTACCCGATCTTCACCAAATTCGCTGTGTGGCATCTAAACCAGTCCAGGATCAAAAGTTATTAAAATCTTGTGGCTACATCACACGGTGTGGGCGTGGCATGGCGGCCATTTTGAACAAAATCGCCATGTGGAACGAAATGGGTTTTGGAGGTGAAGGGATCCATGTAAAATCACCAAATCCACACAAAACCTCATTAATCTCAAGACCTAATATTTAATATACAATTCAGGAATGGACGTGTTCAAACGGCTCCACAGCGCCCCCTACAAATATTCAAATACTCATATAAAATCACTGCTTTATCCTACAAACATGAAATTTGGTACATACATATAGTATCCCAAGACCAACAGATTTGCACAGTCGAAATTCTAATCGGCTCTACGGCGCCCCCTAGACAAGGTTGTGTGGAGATGAGTATGATGAGGAGCGAGGGCCCGTCCGACGCTGCTTGCAGCTTTAATTTTACTGTTTATTCTAGCAGGTACTGTGGAAAAAGCCACAAGTCGGTCCAGTATTTTGGCTAAATATTGAAATATAAAATGACTGTAGGAACACGAGGTGGACCACCATGAAGCTGAATGTTCATGTTAACAGCTTCACCCTGCAGCCCTGTGTTCATCAGACTTTCAATGTTTGGTTTATGAATAGTTTAATATTACAGAAATGAGGCCGTCGCCAGGAGTCAAATGATATTTAAAGCCCTGTTCTCACGGGATAAGTACTACCTGGGACCCTGTGTGATAAATAAATCACCCCTTACATCAGCTCTTTATGTGTCCCTTCTCACAGGATAACCAAAGTCAGTTTTCCCCAAGACTTTACTGACTTCCCCTGGATGATGTCAGCGTGTTACGTAACATCCGCTCACTAGAATCAGCAGTGTTGTATTTCACGTTAACTCCAGGTTTGTTGAGTTGCACACTTTATCAGTGATGTTCTCTGATGCAGCCACTGCTTGAACATGTTCCTGGTTATTGAGCTAGCTGTGTGTTACAGTAGGCTGGAAATAGAAAACATTATTCTTGATCCACCATTTGGAGGTGAATTTGCTCCTTCTTTTCTTTTCAGCCTTGTCTTTTTTTCCGTACGTGATGGACCGATAAGCTCTTACCGGCCTGAAAGCTCCTCTAAACGCTCCAATCCAGCCTCCATCATTCACCAGAAATTAATAAAAATGCGTCTAGTAAACAAAAACCGCCAAAACACCTGTGGGGTCGCGCCCATTTCTGGCCAAATCACCAAGATGCGTTTTCTCACGGGATTAAAATGATCCCAGGATATCAGAGTTCAGCTAAATATAGCAGGTAGTTTACAAGGGAATTTTTACTTTCCAAATTAGCGACATGGGATTAACATCACTGATGGCCTCAGCAGTTATTACAAACTACAACAGGTCCCCAGGTCATACTAATCCCATGAGGACAGGGCTTAAGACAGTTGAATGTCTACAGAATGTGGAGCCTCCATTTTGTGCTCATTTAGGAATCATGAGTTAATCAGGGTCCGAGCAGCAACGATGGACAGAACAGAACGCTGCTGCTATTCAAGAGAATGTTATTATTTTACCACCAGTTTGATCGTAATTCTGAGGCCCTGGACGCACTCAAAAACACGTCTAACTTGACAGGCATATCAGACCTGAGGAAAAAGTTAATATTCTGGGGGAATTACACATCTGGATGGAGACATGACTCAACAGCGCCCCCTAGAAAGTTTTTTAAAAGGGTTTAGAGTCAGTTAGTTTCACCTAGAACTATAAAATTATGTATTTATCCCGACAAGACGCTCAAAAAAGCCTCAAGAACCCCGACCCACAAGTTGTTAAAATGTTCCGCTGAAGTATGAGGGCGTGGCCATGGTGGCCCGCAGCGTTCTGACGTGAAACAAACAGGAAGTGACATCTAACTAACCTGTACATGCTCTAAACGGCCTCAAACTCCACAGGTGTGATCAGAGTCCAGGATTCATAGCAGCCGGTGTTGCTCCAGTTCAGGCTTGAACAGAACCAGCTCAGAGTTCAGTTCACAGTCCTAAAAATGAACTAGCTCACATTCGTTTTACATTTTTAAATAGATAAGACACCGTGTTACTCAGTAGAACCTCTTCTTAACCGCTCATCACCAGCTGTGAATCACTGTTACTCCAAAACGAATCAAACTATCATGTCAATAAAGACTCACAGACAAGAGATAATTAATTAACCCAGGAGAGTAAATAATGCTGAGAGAGAATATAATGTGTGGTCATGATAATCTGTAGAAAGGTGCAGTGAAGCCTTTATTGAGCCAACATGAGCCCAGTTATGCAGACATGACTCTGCTCAATGTGCAGTACTGAACCAGCACATGTTGACCTGGATGTGACGGACGTTCGCACTTGTTCTTTCAGACCAGGTGGACAGTCTGCATATAAATGTGAGGTTCTTGCTGTCTGTGTCTTCATCTGTTAATTCATAAAACCGCTGGGTCTTCTGCTAAACTGGCTGCATCACTATCCACACTGGACTGTCACCAGTGTTCAACATAAACTGTAGTGAAACCTGAAAACGGCTTTCTCTAGTGAGAGTTTTTAAATGAACGGTGCGTGAGAGCGTTCGCGTTCACACTCTTTATCTGAAAAGTGATCCGTTTAGTTCAGCGTTCACCGGAAATATCAGAATCAGAATCAGAATCATGTTTATTGCCAAGTGATTTTTACATTACAAGGAATTTGTCTTGGTCTGTTGGTGCAAACAGTTAAGATAGCAAGAAATAAAATAACATTAAGAATATAAAAAAAACAGAAGTAGAACAGAATAAAATATATACAGATAAATACACTAGCATGTGGATAGTGTGAGACAGTGCAAATATGAACGCATCCGTGCACAACACTGGTAACAGCCACATGACCATATAAGGACAGCCTGTTCTGATGCTGACATCACGCCAGGAAACAGGAAGTGATGTCTAACTAGCCTGGATGTGCTCCAATCAGCCTCAGACTTCACGTGCATGATCAAAGTAAGGCCCTGATGACAGCCAGATGGAGATATTCAGTCTCAGTCACAGCGCCACCCGGTGGACATGCGCACAATAGCTGAGCAGCACGAAGCGAGGAGCCGTCCAGCTTTGATTTTTCATGTTGTTTTCATAGTTTGAAGCTGCCATCGTAGTAAACTAAACATTTATTATGAATGTAGAAATGCAACTGCTTATTTTTAAGTATGGATTAGTGTGTTTAACTTTTTAAAAAGTGTTTAACGTAGTCTATATAACAAATCAAAAGCAGAAAGCCCTCCGATAAGTGGTAGTTATGAAATTCTGAGGCTCAGAAATGATGAAAACGTCCATTAAAAGTGATAAACCTGGATCCTCCTCTGTGGACTTCAAGGGTCTGGAAATATTTAATAAACACACTAAAGATGTTGTCAATAAAAGATCAGCTGAGTCTGAGGAGGTCGGGTCGGACTCTCGTTGACTTTTCAGCGAATGACCTGCTGATGTTCTTTTATACATAAAACATAAATATAAATACTGGATGTCAGTTTTATTTATAGAGAAACTACTCTGACTCTCATGACTGTAAAAAATCAAAGACTGACAGGCTGTTTGGTAAATCCACAAAACGTTTACAGTGTGGCTGTAAAAACTGTTTTCCACTGGCTTGTTTCAAACCTTCCAAGAAGTTATTGAATTCTTAGGACTGGGAGCCGTTTCTCATAATCGCTCTGAAGACGTTTCTATTTTTGATGCTTCTTATGTAACACATGTTTTAGCTGAAAGCAGTGATTAGCCGAAACCCAAAAATACAGAAGCCTTTAGTTCAGTAAACAGATAAATAAATGCAGGCCTGCTAACAGCTCACAGCTTCACATGATGGAGGCTTTAATCGGCCTGTAGGTGTTGTAAAGTCAGTGGAGTTTGAACTAGAAAAGCCCTCAGAGAGCTCAGACCTCCACCAAGAACCTTCAGTCCACCCCCAACACAATCTCCCAATTCACATATTTTCTATGGAACGTTACAGATACTAATGTAATTACAGACAGTTCAAATGTCCTACCGACAATGCGGCCTTCACCCCATCCGACCTAATGAACAGGCGCGGCCTCTAGCGCGGCAGCTCCTAACAGCCTCCCAGCTTCTTAGACAACCGGAGATAAGAATGCCGGCCCAACCGTGCGTATGTCGCTCAGGAAGGAAAGAGAACTCCGTCACTGTCGCTGTCTGTCGCGTGGAGACCCAAAATGTCATGTGGTCAGAGGGGGTTACCCCAAAAACAAGAGTGCCCTCTGGTGGCTTTTAGAGTAAACCGCATTTAATTGTCCACCTGGTTACACTTACATTAAATAAATCCTGGATCCAGATGGTGATCCGGATCAGTCCCAAAGTTTCATCATTTGTTCCTTGTCCCATTTCACACATCTCTTGAACATTTCATCCAAATCCGTCCATAACTTTTTGAGGTATTTTGAACACAAACAAATAAACAAACAAACCAACATCGGCCATCACATGACCTCCTTGACTGAGGTAATTATTGTCAAGTGGCAATCTTTCAGCCTGTGCTAAACTCGAGTACCAGAATCCTGAGAGCTCCAGTAGAAGGTGACTGGACTTGAATATGTTTTAACTGAATCCAAGAGGCTTCCTCACTTCTAACTGCCTGGTGGGGTTTTTATTCTAACCTTAAAATGCATTACTCTCAGCCTGCTAACAAACCCGAGACTCACATGACTCACGTTGTTAAGGGTTGTGAAACTGCCCGGAGAGGGAAAACCAGTTATTTATCTCTGGCGTCCATCTTGTTTCCTGTCATCCCTGAGAGCTAAGCCGTGGTAATGGACTTGAGGTTTTTGTGGTTGTGAAACTGCCTGGGGACCGACGACTCAAGCTCTCAGTGGTGATGAAACTACCTGAACTGTTGTGAAAACTGCTTAGGGGAGAATGTATATACCTGTGAATGGCTGTAAACTTCCCGGGGAGGGATGTGCCTAAGCATTAATAGTGGTGAAACTGCCTGGGAAGGAATGACTCAGTGTCTAAATGTTTGTACAGATGTCTGGGGAGTGATGATTCAATGTGCTAATCGTGGTGAAACTGCCCGGGGAGGGATAAAAGTGTTAATGGTGATGAAACTACCTGGGAATTGATGATTCAGGGTGTCAGTGGCACTGAAACTGCCTGGAGAGGGATGACTTAATGTCTGCATGTTTGTAAAATTATCCAGGGAGTGATGATTCAATGTGTTAATTGTGGCACAAAACTGCCTGGGGAGGGATGATCCAATGTGCGATTGGTTTTGACACTGTCAGAGGATGGACAATTGAAGGTGTGAATGGTTGTGAAACCACCTTCAGATGGACGATTCCATGTGTAAATGTTAGTGAAACTGCCTGGGGAGGAGTGACTGAAGTCTTGAATAATGGTGAAACTGCCCAGGAAGTGACTACTCAAGGTGTTAAAGGGGGTGAATCTACCCATATATGGATGACCCAAGGTCTTAACAATGGTCAAACCGCCTGGGTAGCAATGAATAGAGGTGTTAATAGTGGTGTAACTGCCAGGGGAGGAATATCTTAAGTTCTTCATAGTGGTGAAACAACCTGGGGAGGAGAGGCTTAAGTTGTAAATGAAAGTGGTGACACTGTTTGGGGAGGGATGAATCCAGTTGTGCATGGCTGTGAAACTGCCTAGGGAGGGATGTACTCAGGTGTTAATGATGGTAAAACTGCCTGGGGAGTGATCGCTTAAAGTGTTATTGCTGATAAAACTACCTTGGGGTTGATGATTCAAGGTGTTTAGGGTACTGAAACTGCCTGGGGAGGGCCAATCTAAGGTTTGAATGATAGTAAAACTGCCCGAGGAGGAATGAAACGATGTCTGAATGTTTTTGAAACTGTCTGGAGAGCGACGACTCAGTGTGTTAATGGTGTAGTAACTGGCAGGGGAGGGATATGTCAAGTTCTTAAAAGTGGTGAAACTACCTGGGGAGTGATGAATCCAGTTGTGAATGGCTGTGAGTTAATGATGGTAAAACTGCCCAGGGAGCGATTGGTTAAAGTGTAATGCTGATAAAACTACCTCGGGATCGATGATTGAAGGTGCTTAGGGTACTGAAACTGCCTGGGGAGGGCTGACCCAAGGTGTGAATGACAGTAAAACTGCCTGAAAGTGTCTGGATAGCAATGACTCAGTTTGTTAACGGTGATGTAACTAGCAGGGGAGGAATATCTCAAGTTCGTAATAGTGGTATAACTACCTGGGGAGTGATTAATCAAGTTGTGAATGGCTGTGAAACTGCCTAGGGAGGGACGCATTCAGGAGTTAATGATGGTAAAACTGCCTGAAGAGTAATAGCTTAAGGTGTTAATGGTGATAAAACTACCTCGGGGTCGATGATTCAAAGTGCTTAAGGTACTAAAACTGCCTGGGGAGGGCCAACGCAAGGTGTGAATGGGAGTAAATCGAGAAAAATGAAGATGATTTGAGTTGGATTTAGATGGTGAAATTATATTTATCTATGTTTTCTCGTCACGTCAGACTCATTTTTAGCGTCCTGATAATAAACAGTGCTGCTGTTGTTCATTCGGCCACATTAGTGTAAAACCATTTCACCGTGCGGGTCGGACGTCATTATTTTATATTTAGAGGTAATTTCATATGAAACACAACAAGGTGATCCTCAGATTCTCCCTCATTCTTTAAATGAGTCAATCTTCCTTCCAGGTCAGCAGCAAACTGAGGCTCATTAAAGGAAAGCAGAGAGTCGGAGAACCGGGTCTGATGGCAGTAATGAATAGAAAGAGGAAGGCAGCGGTCGTAGCCTGGAGGCAGATTACCGAGGAATCACAACGAGGAAACACAGACGTGGAAACACAGACGTGGAAACATCGGAGGGTCTTTGAGAGTTTCTGTGGATGTGTTCTGTCCACCTGAAGTCACTCATAAAAATAAACCCAGAACCACATCTAAATATATTTATGTTTCTATGCTCTGTGTGTGGGTTCATTATCTGAGAGCTCATGGGTTTTAGTTTATAAATGAACCTCCTGGCCTGAAACTACTGACATCATTCAGCAAACATGCTAACATCACACGGTAAAAACACGCAAGTTAAATTCCTGCATTTGAAAAGCTGTTTAACCCCAAAACCTGCTGGTGAGTTTAAGAGTTTTCTTTAAAAAAATGATGCTGCCACCACCGTGCTTCACGTCATGATGCTGCCACCACCGTGCTTCACGCCATGATGCTGCCACCACCGTGCTTCACGTCATGATGCTGCCACCACCGTGCTTCACGTCATGATGCTGCCACCACCGTGCTTCACGCCATGATGCTGCCACCACGGTGCTTCACGTCATGATGCTGC
>JAMOIN010000285.1:0-22830 GCA_024666655.1 Dascyllus trimaculatus
TGTGAAGCATGGTGGTGGCAGCATCATGATATGAAGCACGGTGGTGGCAGCATCATGATGTGAAGCACGGTGGTGGCAGCATCATGATATGAAGCACGGTGGTGGCAGCATCATGATGTGAAGCACGGTGGTGGCAGCATCATGATGTGAAGCACGGTGGTGGCACCATCATGACGTGAAGCACGGTGGTGGCACCATCATGACGTGAAGCACGGTGGTGGCAGCATCATGATGTGGGGATGTTTCTCAGCAGCAGGTCCTTGAAGGCTTGTAAAGGTAGAGGGTCAATGAATGCAGCAGAGTCTAGAGAGTCCTGGAGGACAACCTGATTAGTCTGATAGAGAACTGAGAAGATCAGTTTTTGTCCATTTCAACCAGTAAAACCTTGAATGAAGTCTAACTCTGCTAATGTGAGCTTGAATTCTGGAACTAACATGATGCTAAAGTCTGTAAACCACCAACAGTGAGCAGGACAGTGAAACATGCAACGTTCAGCAAACACTGTTGTTGTGGTTCAGTTAACAAACTCAGCTGTTGCTTAGATTCTGTGCGGAGACTCAAACCACATAATTAATCATTCAATTCGTGTCAGATTGAGGTTTTCTCCAGACGTTATTTATTGCTGAGGGGAAACTTTCTGTTCCTGAAACCTTTAAATACGTTTTCATCCCAGACGTTGCCTGTAAATCTCCTTTAAACAGGAAGCAGAAGCTGGTTCTTGATGTACATCCAGCTCCATCCTGATCCTGATCTGGTCTGATCCACCATCTTCGTCCTTCGTGCTGAAGTCAACTGAGAAACAGCAAAAGTCTGTGATGCTGGAGGCCCTCAGTTCACCAGAACCACCAGACAAACTTCAGTCTGCAAACACTAAAAATTAGAAATGCTCAGTAGAAGTATGTGTCTCATTATAGTACGAATAAAAGCTCAAATTCAAACCCTGCTCAGACCTGCCAGGGTCCAGTATCTGGATTAAGATGACAGACTGGAACAACATGAACAAATGATGAGAAAAGGGAAACAAAACTACGTCAAAGAGACAAAAAACAATTGGGTTTCTTGTCTCTTGCTGTTGGGTGTAGATCAGGACTCTGTTGGGTGTAGATCAGGACTCAGTTGGGTGTAGATCAGGACTCTGTTGGGTTTGGATCTGGACTCTGTTGGGTGTAGATCAGGACTCAGTTGGGTGTAGATCAGGACTCTGTTGGGTGTAGATCAGGACTCTGTTGGATGGAGATCAGGACTCTGTTGGGTGTAGATCAGGACTCAGTTGGGTGTAGATCAGGACTCTGTTGGGTGTAGATCAGGACTCTGTTGGGTGTAGATCAAGACTCTGTTGGGTGTAGATCAGGACTCTGTTGGGTGTAGATCAGGACTCTGTTGGATGTAGATCAGGACTCTGTTGGGTGTAGATCAGGACTCTGTTGGGTGTAGATCAGGACTCTGTTGGGTGTAGATCAGGACTCTGTTGGGTGTAGATCAGGACTCAGTTGGGTGTAGATCAGGACTCTGTTGGGTGTAAATCAAGACTCTGTTGGGTGTGGATCAAGACTCTGTTGGGTGTAGATCAAGACTCTGTTGGGTGTAGATCAGGACTCTGTTGGGTGTAGATCAGGACTCTGTTGGATGGAGATCAAGACTCTGTTGGGTGTAAATCAGGACTCTGTTGGGTGTAGATCAGGACTCTGGTGGATGTAGATCAGGACTCTGTTGGGTGTAAATCAGGACTCTGTTGGGTGTAGATCAGGACTCTGGTGGGTTTGGATCAGGACTCTGTTGGGTGTAGATCAGCACTCAGTTGGGTGTAGATCAGGACTCTGTTGGGTGTAGATCAGGGCTCTGGTGGGTGTGGATCAGGACTCTGGTGGGTTTGGATCAGGACTCTGTTGGGTGTAAATCAGGACTCTGTTGGGTGTGGATCAAGACTCTGTTGGGTGTAGATCAGGACTGTGGTGGATGTAGATCAGGACTCTGGTGGGTTTGGATCAGGACTCAGTTGGGTGTAAATCAGGACTCTGTTGGGTGTAAATCAAGACTCTGTTGGGTGTGGATCAGGACTCTGTTGGGTGTAGATCATGACTCTGTTGTAGATCAAGACTCTGTTGGGTGTAAATCAGGACTGTGTTGGGTGTAAATAAGGACTCTGTTGGGTGTAGATTAAGACTCTGTTGGGTGTAGATCAGGACTCTGTTGGGTGTAAATAAGGACTCTGTTGGGTGTAAATCAGGACTCTGTTGGGTGTAGATCAAGACTCTGTTGGGTGTAGATCAGGACTCTGTTGGGTGTAAATAAGGACTCTGTTGGGTGTAGATCAGGACTCTGGTGGGTTTGGATCAGGACTCTGGTGGGTTTGAATCAGGCCTCTGTTGGGTGTGGATCAGGACTCTGGTGGATGTAGATCAGGACTCTGTTGGGTGTGGATCAGGACTCTGGTGGGTTTGGATCAGGACTCTGTTGGGTGTAGATCAAGACTCTGTTGGGTTTGGATCTGGACTCCGGTGGATGTAGATCAGGACTCTGGTGGGTTTGGATCAGGACTCTGTTGGGTGTAGATCATGACTCTGTTGGGTTTGGATCTGGACTCTGTTGGGTGTGGATCTGGACTCCGGTGGATGTGGATCTGGACTCTGGTAGGTTTGGATCAGGATTCTGTTGGATGTGGATCTGGACTCTGGTCGGTTGTCCCCATTCTGCTGGGGGGCGTCGTCCTGCTGATTGGGTGATGAACTCGGGGACGGCCCCCCATGTTGTCCCAGAAGGTTCTGGTAAACATCTGGATCCACTCTGCCATGTGGCCTAATGAGAGGCCCAAGTCCTGCTGCAGAAACCGTCCGTGACACTTCCTCCTCCACCGTTCTGACTCCTCTGGGTTCAGGTTTCCCCAGTTTGACGACCAGCATCGTGGCCCCCATCGGACCCAGACCAGTTAGACTTGCTTTCATCATTTCATTTTTACACTGTGCTTCATGTGATGCATCGATCAGTCCAGCATCCTGACCAGACAGGTGGAGTGGATAACATGGATCATCTTGGTTCTATGAGGTGTTCTGATGGAGAACCTGGATCAGACTTAGACACCCAGATAAACATGGTCCCTCATGCTGATGGAGATCCCAACAACACCAACCAATCAGGAACATGTGGAGGAACATGACAATGGTCCAACATGTTGATGTGACCTCCAGACTTCCTACAGCCCATTCTGATCAAGCATCAACAGGATGCAGTGGAACCAGTTGGACTGACAGAGGCCCCACTGCACAAGCCAGAGTAGCCAAAGGACCCAGTGGTTCCAGACCCCATAGGATCCAGTGGTTCTAGACCCTATAGGACCCAGTGGTTCCAGACCCCATAGGATCCAGTGGTTCCAGACCCCATAGGACCCAGTGGTTCCAGACCCCATAGGACCCAGTGGTTCCAGACCCCATAGGACCCAGTGGTTCCAGACCCCGTAGGACCCAGTGGTTCCAGACCCCATAGGATCCAGTGGTTCCAGACCCCAAAGGATCCAGTGGTTCCAGACCCCATAGGATCCAGTGGTTCCAGACCCCAAAGGATCCAGTGGTTCCAGACCCCATAGGATCCAGTGGTTCCAGACCCCATAGGACCCAGTGGTTCCAGACCCCAAAGGATCCAGTGGTTCCAGACCCCATAGGATCCAGTGGTTCCAGACCCCATAGGACCCAGTGGTTCCAGACCCCAAAGGATCCAGTGGTTCCAGACCCCATAGGATCCAGTGGTTCCAGACCCCAAAGGATCCAGTGGTTCCAGACCCCATAGGATCCAGTGGTTCCAGACCCCATAGGATCCAGTGGTTCCAGACCCCATAGGATCCAGTGGTTCCAGACCCCAAAGGATCCAGTGGTTCCAGACCCCATAGGACCCAGTGGTTCCAGACCCCATAGGATCCAGTGGTTCCAGACCCCAAAGGATCCAGTGGTTCCAGACCCCATAGGATCCAGTGGTTCCAGACCCCAAAGGATCCAGTGGTTCCAGACCCCATAGGATCCAGTGGTTCCAGACCCCATAGGACCCAGTGGTTCCAGACCCCAAAGGATCCAGTGGTTCCAGACCCCATAGGATCCAGTGGTTCCAGACCCCAAAGGATCCAGTGGTTCCAGACCCCATAGGATCCAGTGGTTCCAGACCCCATAGGACCCAGTGGTTCCAGACCCCATAGGATCCAGTGGTTCCAGACCCCAAAGGATCCAGTGGTTCCAGACCCCATAGGATCCAGTGGTTCCAGACCCCATAGGATCCAGTGGTTCCAGACCCCATAGGATCCAGTGGTTCCAGACCCCATAGGATCCAGTGGTTCCAGACCCCATAGGATCCAGTGGTTCCAGAACCCATAGGATCCAGTGGTTCCAGACCCCATAGGATCCAGTGGTTCCAGACCCCATAGGATCCAGTGGTTCCAGACCCCATAGGATCCAGTGGCAACACGTTTCTAAATTTCAGTCTTTCTGAGCTTCTTCTGAAAGTATTTTTAGATTTCCTGTCAGCATCGACGGCGTTTCCCTGAATCCGGTACAGATTAAAACCACAAGACGGGAAGCAACAAGTAAAGACACACGCACACACACACACACACACACACACACACACACGCTAAACAGTGCAGCAGCCTCGTCCAATCAGAGCCCAGTGGGAGGAGCCTCATATAGAAGCAGCTGATCTGGACGCTGAGCTTCACTGATCCACCATGAAGCTGCTGCTGCTGGTTCTTCTGGGGACCCTGACCGGATCCTCTCTGCAGGTAGGAGCCTCAGGAAGCCTTCCGTCTGTTCAAACCTGATCCTGAACCTCCTCCTCTGGGTTTCAGGCTCCCGATCCTGAACCTCCTTCTCTGGGTTTCAGGCTCCTGATCCTGAACCTCCTTCTCTGGGTTTCAGGCTCCTGATCCTGAACCTCCTCCTCTGGGTTTCAGGCTCCTGATCCCGAACCTCCTTCTCTGGGTTTCAGGCTCCGTCTCGTGATAAGTGCTTGTGTGAGCTGAAGAACTCGGAGAAGGTTTTTCCTCATGAGCGGCTGAAGACGGTGGAGAACAACGCCTCGCTCTGCAACAGCAGGGTGACGCCACACAAGGTCAGAACCAGGTCAGAACCAGGTCAGAACCAGGTCAGAACCAGGTCAAAGACTTCACAAACCAACCCTAAATCTTAGAATATGACTGAGGCGTTTTGCTATGAGGCTAATGAAAACTGTAGGTCCGTCCAGTCTGGGTCTCTGCTGTAGGATCGATGGTTTCTCCATGAACCACCTCAGAGCTCAGAGAGTCCACCAGAACTCCCATTGACCCCCATTATATCTGGAGACAGGGAGTCTCTCTGAGCTGGAACCAGATCTGTAGAAAACCCAGAACGGACCTGAGAACCCACCAGAACCTTCTAGACCAGGTTCTGATCCCCCCGCTGGGAGAACTTCCTCAGTACGACTCGTAGTTTAGAGCTGTGATGGTTTGTTGGGTCTCTGATCCTCAGTCTGCCTGTCTGCTCTGCTCACTGCTGATTGGCTGATTGATGACCTTCAAAGTAAAAGCTCAGACATGTTAAAGATGATGGTAATGATGACAAACAGATCAGTGGTCATACTTTAGTCCTGATGAAGTGTCTGTTCAGGCTGAAGAACTGGAGGTTCTGCTGCTGGGTCTGGACCGGCGCCTGGTCCAGCTGCAGGAGGACGTGTCGGTCCTGGAGAAGGAGGACGATGGAGACCTGTACGGAGTCCTGAGCCTGAACGTGATCCACAACGAGATGACGGAGATCAGACTGTTGCTGGACAAACTGAACCGCAGCACGGAGGAGCAGCAGCAGCTGACAGCCGACACCTCACACAAGGTAGTACACAGTACTACTACAGTACTACTACAGTACTACTACAGTACTACTACAGGACTACTACACACAAGGTAGTACACAGTAATACTACACAGTACTACTACAGTACTACTACAGTACTACTACAGTACTACTACAGTACTACACAGTACTACTACAGTACTACTACAGTACTACTACAGTACTACTACAGTACTACTACAGGACTACTACAGTACTACTACAGTACTACTACAGTACTACTACACAGTACTACTACAGTACTACTACACACAAGGTAGTACACAGTAATACTACACAGTACTACTACAGTACTACTACAGTACTACTACAGTACTACACAGTACTACTACAGTACTACTACAGTACTACTACAGTACTACTACACAGTACTACTACAGTACTACTACAGTACTACTACAGTACTACTACACAGTACTACTACAGTACTACTACACAGTACTACTACAGTACTACTACAGTACTACTACAGTACTACTACAGGACTACTACACACAAGGTAGTACACAGTAATACTACACAGTACTACTACAGTACTACTACAGTACTACTACAGTACTACACAGTACTACTACAGTACTACTACAGTACTACTACAGTACTACTACAGTACTACTACAGGACTACTACAGTACTACTACAGTACTACTACAGTACTACTACACAGTACTACTACAGTACTACTACACACAAGGTAGTACACAGTAATACTACACAGTACTACTACAGTACTACTACAGTACTACTACAGTACTACTACAGTACTACTACAGTACTACTACAGTACTACTACAGTACTACTACAGTACTACTACACAGTACTACTACAGTACTACTACACACAAGGTAGTACACAGTAATACTACACAGTACTACTACAGTACTACTACAGTACTACTACAGTACTACTACAGTACTACTACAGTACTACTACACAGTACTACTACAGTACTACTACAGTACTACTACAGTACTACTACTACAGTACTACACAGTACTACTACAGTACTACTACACAGTACTACACAGTACTACACAGTACTACACAGTACTACACAGTACTACACAGTACTACAGGTGTGTTGACACTGTACCTGCAGTGATCCAGACTAGAAGCCTGACATTCGGACCTTCAGCTGCAGGTTTGGAACTAAAGTTGGTGGAACTGCTGTTTAGACAATGAGACATCCCATAATACTGATGCTACAGCTGGTTACAGATAACAATGAACTAAACCAGGTGTAGTGATCAGACTGAGACTCCTGGATGGATGTAAACTGATCTGGGTCCAGGTTCTACCAGAACTCCAGTGTGTTGTTCCTCCTACATGTCATGTGTCTGTCTGCTGGACTGATGAGGTTCTGATCCATGTGGACCCCCCTCTATGGACTTCAAGGAGACCTTCATAGTCTGAAGGTAGAACTCCATAATAACAAAACAGTGATAAAGTTACTGTGGATGAAGAACCAGGAGGTTCTGATGGTTCTGGAGATGGAGGACCAGCTGAGTCTGTCTTTGCTGCCATCTAGTGGTGATCAGATGATCCCACCACATAAACTGCAGCTCACTGACTGTAGTTTACTGGACTCATGAAGACAACCAGTATAATTATGACCCACTAATATATAAAATACGTCATTAGGTTGTTAATATTTTAACATTATGTTATATGAAGGAACATTTAAGTTTCACATTCTGACTACAGTAACTATAAATACTTCATAGAGAGTAGAAATGTCCTCTGTGTTTTATCATTGACCTGTTCTGACATTTTAAACGTGGTCTCTGGTTTTAAAAGTCAGACTGCTGCTGACTGAATGTTTAAAGGTTTTCCACATGCTGCAGTCGGACCTCATATCCAGTAAACATATTACAGAAATGAAGATGTCAGGGAGGTAAATCATCAGTTTTCCTGAACAAACTCTGAAATCCACTGATTTAGTTCATTTCAGGTCTCTCATGTTTAAAGGTGTCTAACCTTGACCCTGACCTTGACCCTGACCTTGACCCTGACCTTGACCCTTCTCCTAACCCCAACCCTCAGACGGAGGCGTAGCTGGCAGACGTTACTGGGTCAAACTTCATTCTACTCGACTTCCTTTTAGGTTTTTAGTTTTTATTTCTGTGATGCTGTTAAATGTCCGACATAAATCTGACCGTAATTAAAAGCTGAGATGTTTTCCGCCTCCCAGCTGCGCGAGCTGAAGACTGAGATGGAGGATCTGGAGACGTTCGACTCCATGGAGGTGGTGAAGGGACGAAGAGCCAACCAGCGCCTGAGGACGGACCTGAACCAGTGCCTGGATAAACAGAACGCCACCGTGGTTCCGACCCAGCCTCCGTACGGTGAGTCCAGCACCGTCACACCCGGCGTCTGGTTGGTTCTGCTGTGTTTGACCCCCCAGTGTCTCCCCAGGTACGTGTTCTCGGGGTCCACTGAAGAACATCACCGGGCCGTTGATCCAAACGCAGGGAGAGTATGCTGGCTCGTACCCATACGGAGCCTGGGGTCGGGATCCCAGACCCGAACCGGGGAAGGAGCGCTGGTACTGGCAGGTGCCGATGACGTCCAGCAACAGATTCTCCAACTACATCCGTCAGTACCACAGTCTGTACCAGCTCATCGGAGGGGAAACCAACATCGGTAAGAACCGCTGGCTGCTTGTTTAACCCTCAGAACCCCTAAAACCCAAAATGACCCAATTTATCAGTAAAACCAGAAAGAATCATCACATCAACCACAAGACATCCTGTAAAATAAGAGACTGCAAAAGTATTCAGCCCCTCTAAAGAGACTCTAAGTGAACTCAGTGCATCCAGTTGGTTCTAGAAGTCATCAGTTACTAAATGGATCATCTGAGGTCAGTGATTGTAGTATAGAGACTCCTGGTTCTGGAAGGTCCAGTCCCTGGAGGATCAGGACTCCTGGATAGAACTAGACCATGAGGACTAAAGAACCTCTGAGAGAAGGTTGTTGAACAGCATCAGTCAGGAGATGAAACCAGAACATTTAAGGTCCTGAAGATCTCTAGGAGTCCAGTTAGACCATCATTAAGACCTGGAAGGACCTGGACCAGGAGACTAGTGAGGGAGGCCACCAAGACTCCTATGACTCCTCTGAAGGAGTTAGAAGAAGGAGACTAGTGAAGGAGGCCACCAAGACTCCTATGACTCCTCTGAAGGAGTTAGATGAAGGAGACTAGTGAGGGAGGACACCAAGACTCCTATGACTCCTCTGAAGGAGTTAGAAGAAGGAGACTAGTGAGGGAGGAAACCAAGACTCCTATGACTCCTCTGAAGGAGTTAGAAGAAGGAGACTAGTGAGGGAGGACACCAAGACTCCTATGACTCCTCTAAAGGAGTTAGAAGAAGGAGACTAGTGAAGGAGGACACCAAGACTCCTATGACTCCTCTGAAGGAGTTAGAAGAAGGAGACTAGTGAGGGAGGACACCAAGACTCCTATGACTCCTCTGAAGGAGTTAGAAGAAGGAGACTAGTGAGGGAGGCCACCAAGACTCCTATGACTCCCCTGAAGGAGTTAGAAGAAGGACACTAGTGAGGGAGACCACCAAGACTCCTATGACTCCTCTGAAGGAGTTAGAAGGAGACTAGTGAGGGAGGACACCAAGACTCCTATGACTCCTCTGAAGGAGTTAGAAGGAGACTAGTGAGGGAGGACACCAAGACACAAAGAGACACAGAAATGATTTAAAGACATCAAAGTGAATGAAGTAGGGGTGTATTTTTAGAAAGTACTAATGAATGCCTCATGATTCACTCATATTTTATCTTCTGGCAGGTAACATCCAGATCCACTCGTCCAACCCGACCACCAACACCATCCAGGGTCCGAATGTGGTTCTGTATGACGGAGCTTTGTACTACAACTGTTACAACCAACCTGAAGTTTGTCGATTCAACCTCAACACCAAAACTGTGACCAAAGTACAGCTTCCTAAAGGCACCAGGTGAGCTGCTCAACCTCAACTCAACTACCTCTACCATTATGAGCCTTCCAGACCCTCCCTACATCATGATGCTGCCACCACCATGCTTTATGTCATGATGCTTTTAAGATTTTTTTCTTCCCTCCATCGAGACATGACTTCTGTCCTCTGCTGTTCCAGGTATAACTCGAAGGGGAACTTCTGCCACCTGGATGAGTGCTACCCGTACACCGACCTGGACCTGGCCACAGACGAGTCCGGCGTCTGGGTGATCTACACCACCACCCAAGACTTTGGGAACCTGGTTCTGTCCAAGCTGGAGGAAGGTGAGCCGCCCAAGCTCAACCAAACCTGGCACCCTTCGGTCTTCAAGCAGGGCGTGACCAACACCTTCATGGCCTGCGGCGTGCTCTACGCTACACGCTACGTTAGCAAAGGGATGGAGGAGATCTTCTACTCGTTCGACACGGCGACGGGGAAGGAGAGGTTCAACATCGGCATCTTCATGAACAAGATGTCCGCCAACATCCAGGCCCTGAACTACAGCCCTGTGGACCAGATGCTCCACGCCTACTGTGACTCCTACATGGTGTCCTACAAGGTTCTGTTTGGGTAATGAAGGGGGTCAGAAGTGAAACAACCTTCTCTACAAATGATTGATTTATTTGGTGAATTCTGATCATGTTCATGTGGTTCCGTCTTTGTCTCTCACCGTTTTCATCCAATAAATTCAGTCCTCTCTGTTCTGGTGTTTAAGTCATTCGTGTTCAGCTGCACTGAAACTCTCATTCGACTTAATTATTGAGCACAGCTGCTGTCATACATCCCCCGAGACACCAGAACCAGACACAGTCAGCACAAAGAACCTCAAAAACAGACACAAACAACACAAAACGAGACAGAAAATGACAACAGCCAGACAAAAGTGATTAAACCTGACAACACAAGTTACACCACAAATGGACATAAACCAGAAACAAAACAACGAAAGCAAAGGCACAAAATTACCGAGAATAATCATGTCAGTGGCCGAAAGCACAGTGCAGATACACGAACATTTTATATTGACCTTAGTTTATTAAATAAAGAGGTGAATATGAAGTTGGATTGTGGTCTGAGATTTTAAAAAGGTGCTTTTTTCCTAAACTATGAATAAAAAATTGTCAAGGTGGTTGGGTTTGAACCCAGGCACAGACACAGGCAGGTAGAGACAGGCGGGGTTTTAAAGCAGGTTTAAACAGGACTGGACCTAAACTGAACAAAGCCGAACTAAAGGCTAAATAAAACTAAGTCAGAATTAAAAGTCGAGTTAAACAAAGGCCAGGAACATTTGGAACTGAGGAAAACTAAAGTAAGAACTCACAATGGTGGAATAATCTGGAGAGCGCCAGCAGTGGGAAATGGCAGCAGTGTCAGCAGGGGACGGGCCGGCGGGAACCGATCCTCTTCGGGGGCAGGAATCCAGAGGGACGGGGCCCGACCCAGGTTGACGGCCCAGAATCCAGAATCCGGTGGACGGCCGGCAGGAGCAGGGATTTACGGGAGGCAGCAACCTGATCCAAGAACAGGAATCCTGATCAGGGGAATCCGAAGGTGGGCAGCAGGGAGAGGTGGGTCGGACTATAAAACACCTTGTAGGATTTATGTGGCCCTAAACTCTTTACATTCATGTCCAATTTGACATAATTATCAGGCATTGTTTGGAAAAGACATAAAACATCCAGCAGATGTCCTTAATCATTAACACAAGTCTACATCTGGCAAAGTGTGGAGACTTTGACTGTTGGTATTTAGACAGGGGGACGATTCATCAGGAGTTTCCAGAAGAAGGATCAACATTTACAGCAGGATGAAGTCCAGACTCAGTGGCGCCACCTGCAGGCTGCTGCTCACCGAAACTCACAGATGACATGTTGGAACAGCCGGACCAGTGAGGACCACGTTCCAGTTAGAGGGAGCCCCAGTTTAACTTAATGGTCAGAGTTCTACCTTCAGACTATG
Source organism: Dascyllus trimaculatus (assembly GCA_024666655.1). Classification (NCBI taxonomy): domain Eukaryota; kingdom Metazoa; phylum Chordata; class Actinopteri; family Pomacentridae; genus Dascyllus; species Dascyllus trimaculatus. The sequence goes on from JAMOIN010000285.1 coordinate 11,811, forward strand.
AGTGTCTCCTTGAAGTCCACTTGAAGCAACAAATGCTGAAAGAAAAAGTTTTACAGAAGAGAAATAAGATGGACAAGTTTAATATTGAGTTTTAGAACCCACTCTACCTGAGTACTTCACATATTAAGGAATACAAACCTACACAGATGATAGAAAGCACCAGTTTAAATATCAGGTCAGTACCCTACGGTATCATTAGACTCAGACACTAACCTGGCTAATTTAAAAACGAGACTAATACAAGCAGCATCATCAGTTGTGGAGATCAGTTGGAGTCATTTCAAAGCAGCTTCAGGTCCTAGAATCACCTGTTTGTAGTATAAAGTTCATGGTCCAGGTGTGTTGCTGCCACCATCAGGAAGGAAACACAAACTACCACCTGCTGCTGAGAGACACCTGGTCAGGATGGTCCAGAGTCAACCAGGAACCAGCAGAAAGCAGGTCTGGATGAACCAGAAGCTGCTGGAACACAGCTGTCAGTGTCCACAGGGTTGGACATCAACATGAGCTGAGAGGCTCCATGAAGAAGGAAGTTCTTCCTCTAGAAGCAGAACCTTAAAGCTCCACTGATCACATGGACAAAGAAAAGGCCTTCTGGAGGAAAGTTCTGAGGTCAGATGGAACAAAGACTGAGGAGAGAAGGTGAGGCCTTCAACCCCAACAACACCAGACCTACCATCAGCATGGAGGTGGCAGCATCATGCTCTGGGGCTGTGAATGGCCTGAAATAACCAAGTTCAACAGCATCAGTGATAATAATAATAACCTGAACTAAATGTTCACAAGTGTTTAGACACATTTAGATCAACAGTGACCAGAAACAAGCAGTTGTTGTATTTAATAAAGACAAAAACAAACGATCACAACTTTTTTTAATATATGAGTTTTATTGTGGTTCTGACAGGTCTGTCATCCAGGGTCACTACAAACACGTAAATACACCTTTATTACCTGCATCAGTCAGCTGCTGAGGACTAACATTTATTCTTTAATCTAATTATCGTGCTGTGACATCACTGCACGGTGACATCACTGCGCTGTGACATCACTGCGCTGTGACATCACGGGGCTGTGACATCACGGGGCTGTGACATCACGATGCTGTGACATCACGGCGTCCTCCAGCACAGGTCAGAAGTGGGCCTGGTAGGCCAGCAGGTATCCGTCGTTGTACATGTAGATCTGCCTGTCTGTGGGGTTGTAGCTCACACTGGCCACTCCTTTGGCGATCTTCTCCAGCGGCAGCGCCAGCGAGTTGTCCTCTTTGCCCGTGGCCGTGTCGAAGGCGTAGAACACCTCCTCGCGGTGCTCGTCCACGTAGCGGGTGGCGTACAGCACGCCGCACACCATGAAGGCGTTGCTCGCCGCCTTCTTGAACAGCCTCGTCTGCCACGTCTGCGTCACGTTCAGAGTCTTGGCCTCGTCGTCCCAAAGCAGCCGGCTGGCCACCAGGTTGCCGTGGTTACCCACCGTGGCGTACAGCGCCCACAGGCCCGTCTCGTCCACCTCCACGTCCACGTCGCTGTTGGGCCGGCAGTCGTAGTAGCAGTAGGGGAACTTGTTGTTGAAGCCCACCCCGGCGCCCGGCAGCGTGACCCGGTGGAACTCATTGGTGTTCAGGTCGTAGCGGCAGACGTCGGCAGAGCGGTAGCAGTGGTAGTACAGCGCCTCGCCGTACAGGACGCCGCCCGGACCCTCCACGGCGTTGCGGTGGGTGTAGGAGGAGGCCAAAGTGAAGTCCCGGTGGTTAGAAGAGGACATGAAGTCCTGGTAGGTTTGGTAAACCCGCAGCATGTTGGTCCAGATGTTGCTGCTGAGCAGAGGCTGAACCCAGTAGCTGTTCTTCTGGCCCTCGCTGCCCATCTGGGCCTGTTTGCCCCAAGAACCAGAGACGTAGCTCTTACCGTGGGGGCCCACCTTAGTGGTGACAGGATCACTGATGTTCCTGATCAGGCCTTTGAGGCAGTACCTGTCCTTACCTGTACACAGAGGGGAGGAGCTACTGAGGTCACATGATCAATACATACTGAGGGAGGAGCTACTGAGGTCACATGATCAACACACACAGAGGGAGGAGCTACTGAGGTCACATGATCAATACACACTGAGGGAGGAGCTACTGAGGTCACATGATCAATACACACTGAGGGAGGAGCTACTGAGGTCACATGATCAATACAAAGAGGGAGGAGCTGCTGAGGTCACATGATCAACACACAGAGGGAGGAGCTACTGAGGTCACATGATCAATACACACAGAGGGAGGAGCTACTGAGGTCACATGATCAATACACACTGAGGGAGGAGCTACTGAGGTCACATGATCAATACACACTGTGGGAGGAGCTACTGAGGTCACATGATCAACACACAGAGGGGAGGAGCTACTGAGGTCACATGATCAACACACAGAGGGGAGGAGCTACAGAGGTCACATGATCAACACACACAGAGGGGAGGAGCTACTGAGGTCACATGATCAACACACACAGAGGGGAGGAGCTACTGAGGTAACATGATCAACACACACAGAGGGAGGAGCTACTGAGGTCACATGATCAATACACACTGAGGGAGGAGCTACTGAGGTCACATGATCAATACAAAGAGGGAGGAGCTGCTGAGGTCACATGATCAACACACAGAGGGAGGAGCTACTGAGGTCACATGACCAATACACAGAGGGGAGGAGCTGCTGAGGTCACATGATCAACACACAGAGGGAAGAGCTACTGAGGTCACATGATCAACATACACAGAGGGGAGGAGCTACTGAGGTCACATGATCAACACACAGAGGGAGGAGCTACTGAGGTCACATGATCAACACACAAAGGGAGGAGCTGCTGAGGTCACATGATCAACACACAGAGGGAAGAGCTACTGAGGTCACATGATCAACATACACAGAGGGGAGGAGCTACTGAGGTCACATGATCAATACACAGAGGGAGGAGCTACAGAGGTCACATGATCAACACACAGAGGGAGCAGCTACTGAGGTCACATGATCAACACACAGAGGGAGGAGCTACTGAGGTCACATGATCAACGGACACAGAGGGAGGAGCTACTGAGGTCATATGATCAATACACACAGAGGGAGGAGCTACTGAGGTCACATGATCAACACACAGAGGGAGGAGCTACTGAGGTCACATGATTAACAGACACAGAGGGAGGAGCTACTGAGGTCACATGATCAACACACAGAGGGAGGAGCTACTGAGGTCACATGATCAACACACAAAGGGAGGAGCTGCTGAGGTCACATGATCAACACACAGAGGGAGGAGCTACTGAGGTCACATGATCAACACACACAGAGGGGAGGAGCTACTGAGGTCACATGATCAACACACAGAGGGAGGAGCTACTGAGGTCACATGATCAACACACAGAGGGAGGAACTACTGAGGTCACATGATCAACGGACACAGAGGGAGGAGCTACTGATGTCACATGATCAACACACACAGAGAGGGAGGAGCTACTGAGGTCATATGATCAATACACACAGATGGAGGAGCTACTGAGGTCACATGATCAACACACAGAGGGAGGAGCTACTGAGGTCACATGATTAACAGACACAGAGGGAGGAGCTACTGAGGTCATATGATCAATACACACAGATGGAGGAGCTACTGAGGTCACATGATCAACACACAGAGGGAGGAGCTACAGAGGTCACATGATCAACACACAGAGGGAGGAGCTACTGAGGTCACATGATCAACACACAGAGGGAGGAGCTACTGAGGTCACATGATCAACACACAGAGGGAGGAACTACTGAGGTCACATGATCAACACACAGAGGGAGGAGCTACTGATGTCACATGATCAACACACAGAGGGAGGAGCTACTGAGGTCACATGATTAACAGACACAAGGGGAGGAGCTACTGAGGTCACATGATCAACACACAGAGGGAGGAGCTACTGAGGTCACATGATCAATACACAGAGGGAGGAGCTACTGAGGTCACATGATCAACACACAGAGGGGAGGAGCTACTGAGGTCACATGATCAACACACAGAGGGGAGGAGCTGCTGAGGTCACATGATCAACACACAGAGGGGAGGAGCTACTGAGGTTACATGATCAACACACACAGAGGGGAGGAGCTACTGAGGTCACATGATCAACACACAGAGGGGAGGAGCTACTGAGGTCACATGACCAACATACAGAAGGAGGAGCTACTGAGGTCACATGATCAATACACAGAGGGAGGAGCTACTGAGGTCACATGATCAACACACAGAGGGAGGAGCTACTGAGGTCACATGATCAACACACACACAGAGGGAGGAGCTACTGAGGTCACATGATCAACACACAGAGGGAGGAGCTACTGAGGTCACATGATCAACACACAGAGGGGAGGAGCTACTGAGGTCACATGATCAACACACACAGAGGGAGGAGCTACTGAGGTCACATGATCAACACACACAGAGGGAGGAGCTACTGAGGTCACATGACCAGTGTCTCCTGTCCGACCGACTGTCTCAGGTACCTCTGTAGTCTGAAGGGATGGACTTGCAGGACTCCATGTTGTTCTTCAGGTGACGTAGTTTCTCTCTGACAGTCTTCATGTTCACTGTGTCTGAAGTCTGCATCCTGTTTACATCAGTACGGAGTTTACCCACCTAACACACACACACACACACACACACACACACACACACACACACACACACACACACACACACACACATGTAGTGACACGGCAGTCTGTTCAGGTTTAGTTTAGTTTCCTCTCATAGTTTATTTGCTGGTGTAGTTTTTGTGTTTTATGTTGTTTTAATGTCTAATTGTTGTCATTTTGTGCCTCATTTGTGTTGCTTAGTGTGTGTGTGTGTGTGTGTGTGTGTGTGTGTGTGTTGTTGTACCTCTCTGGACAGTGTGTGTGTCTGTGTGTTGTTCAGCTGGTTGTGTAACACACTGATGTGGGTCTCCAGCTGCTGCATCTCCTGGTCCAGCTGTCTGAGGGTCAGCGCCGTGTACAGGCCCTGGTGCTGCAGGTACTGGTGGGGCTGCAGCCGGGCCGACATGTTCACAAGCTGAGCCTCCATCTGAGGGAGCCGCTGCCTGGACAGCACCACCTGCAGGACACAGAAATATCACATCAGAGTAAATGCTAACAACCAGTCAGTGTTGCAGAGCAGTACTGTGTCTGAATAATGCATTGAACTACAAATACTGTACAGAAGAACTTGTTCAGTACTTCAGTCAGTGAGAAACAACTTCTTAAAGGTATTTAAAGAATCGATGCGATGCTAGAGATACAGATAAAAGGGTGCCAGTGCAGCTCCTGCCGGTTGATATGTGCTGCTATAATTATACACAGGATATAGTTTACTTAAGTAAATTTTATTTTGAAAAGCCAGCAGTTTTCAGAATCCCGTGTAAGCCTATTGTTAATTTCAGAACTTTTATTTTGATAGTGTGGTGTACCTTGATGCACCCTGGTACCTCATTTCAGCTAGGGGCTTTTACTTTGAAAGGCCCAGGTGCATGAACTTCCTTCTCTCCACTTTGTTTGAGTTTTGCTCCGTTTTAAAGAAATGAACTAAAACTTGTAGCAGCTACAGATCCTTAACCCGCTGGTAGCTGGAGAGGCTCTTATTTTGAAGTCTAACCCAACAGATGTGGAGCCACTAAACAGTCTGATGTTGGTCTGGGACATCACAACCCATTAGAACCCGTTAGAACCTGTGTTGTTTTGTGTTTCATCCTAAACCAGGTTCTTGGTGTTCCTCATTCCTCGGTACCAGCTGGAACGTTCTCCTGAGGTCTGCTGCTTCACGGGTTCTTACCTGTTCCTGCATCACCTTCAGAGAACCTTCGCAGGCGTCTACTTCCTCCAGCACCGACTCGAACTTCACGGCTGGAAACACCCACATGGTGGTGTTCACTCTGCACATGCACGAGCCGTTCTTCCTGAGGCCCGACACTCGCTGAGCGCCAACGTCGACCTGCAGAACCAGAACCAGAACCAGAACCAGGCTGGAGTTTAACACAGGAGGTCCAGTCCAGGAAAACAACACGTTTATCTTTAGTGTAATGATAAAATAAAGATAAAGATTCAGATTCCATAAGATGATGATGCTGCCACCACCGTGCTTCACCTCATGATGCTGCCACCACCGTGCTTCACATCATGATGCTGCCACCACCGTGCTTCACATCATGATGCTGCCACCACCGTGCTTCACATCATGATGCTGCCACCACCGTGCTTCACATCATGATGCTGCCACTACCGTGCTTCACACCATGATGCTGCCACCACCATGCTTCACACCATGATGCGCCACTGCTTCATCATGATGCTGCCACCACCGGCTTCACATCATGATGCTGTTACCACCGTGCTTCACACCATGATGCTGCCACCACCGTGCTTCACGTCATGATGCTGCCACTTCCATGCTTCACATCATGATGCTGCCACCATCACGTGCATTCACATCATGATGCTGCCACCACCGTGCTTCACATATGATGCTGCCACCACCGTGCTTCACATCATGATGCTGCCACCACCGTGCTTCACATCATGATGCTGCCACTACCGTGCTTCACACCATGATGCTGCCACCACCATGCTTCACACCATGATGCTGCCACTTCCATGCTTCACATCATGATGCTGCCACCACCGTGCTTCACATCATGATGCTGCCACTACCGTGCTTCACATCATGATGCTGCCACCACCGTGCTTCACATCATGATGCTGCCACCACCATGCTTCACATCATGATGCTGCCACCACCGTGCTTCACATCATGATGCTGCCACCACCATGCTTCATGTCATGATGCTGCCACCACCGTGCTTCATGTCATGATGCTGCCACCACCATGCTTCACATCATGATGCTGCCACCACCGTGCTTCACATCATGATGCCGCCACCACCGTGCTTCACATCATGATGCCGCCACCACCATGCTTCACGTCATGATGCTGCCACCACCGTGCTTCACACCATGATGCTGCCACCACCATGCTTCACACCATGATGCTGCCACTTCCATGCTTCACATCATGATGCTGCCACCACCATGCTTCACACCATGATGCTGCCACTACCGTGCTTCACACCATGATGCTGCCACCACCGTGCTTCACACCATGATGCTGCCACCACCATGCTTCACGTCATGATGCTGCCACCACCGTGCTGTGATGTGAATAAAGTACTTCTATTCTATTCTATTAAGAAGTTTGTAAGACTCGCTTAATGATCCATTAAATTACAAAAACAGAAACCTGTTGATCAAATATACAAGATATTTCTATAAAGTCACATGAAGAACTCATGTTACACCTGATGTGATCTACAACGACTGGTTTGAGATTATTCATTTAGACTATGATCATAACAACGTATGATTGGAATTAGAATCCTATCACATCATTATTCTTCAACACAAATGCTCAAATTCAATTCAACCTTTATTTAAACTCAGAGAACACCGAGGCATGAAGGCCACATTCACAATTTACACTGTAAGAAACATCTGTAACGTCCCATGATTCCTCCTTTTTATTTGACAGATTGTTTCTGTAGTTTTGGAACTAAAATATCACAAACATATCAGCAAAATGACAGAAACAGACTGAAGCTACATGAGTGATGTGAAAGAAATGAAAACCTTTGAACTAATTCATGATCTGTCTGCTATAATCCCAAATTAACAGTATCAGTTTAATGAATGCACAAAGTTTATTTCATATTAAAGATCTGTAAAATATGCTTTAATGAGATCCTTCAGATTCTTCTCACTTGACAAGGAAAATCACCATAAGATTCTTCAAAACATAAACTGAATTTCCAGCTCGACAGAAGGATTTTGACTTTGTTTTTAAAGCGTTTTAAAATAGATTTACATAATAAGACCCGACCAATAACAGCACGTTCCTGTTAAGCCTGAAGTTTGTATTCTATCATTACTCAATCATATTTATAGGTAGTCTAAACGTTTTCACACATGTAAAGACTGTTCATGAAATGTTAAAGAGTTAAAAATACCTAAAATACTAAACATTAAAAATTCTATTTTAAATGGAGTTGGTTATTTTCTGTTGTTGTAAAGTAGTTTTTGGTTCTGCCAGTTTTAGTTTTTAACCTAACACAGATCATTCTATGTGAGGAAAATCATTTTTCTAAACGTGTAAAACTGTGTTCTTCTGTGTGCAAAACACATCAGACTGTTAAATGTAGAGTGTTGATTAGAAAACGTGACTCACGGTGTTGAACAGCAGCAGAAGCAGCAGCATCATGTTGAAGCTCCAGAACGAAGAAACAAACTCTTCTGTCTCTGTCGGCGTCGTCTCTTCTCTGATGAGCGTTAAAAACAGTCGCGTGTTTGACGGATATAAAAATATTGAACTGAAGAGTTTCACATCTGTTGCGGTCAGACGATTTCACCATCTCCACTTCCTTCATCAGAACTAATTATTACTTCTTATTTCCCTTTTCTTTATTCCTGCAGCACCATTCTGGTCAAAATGCAGCCATATTTATAAAGACATTTTCAGTACAGGTCAAAAACCTGGTAAAAACTTGTCCTGTAACATTTATGTGGAACATAGACGCAGAGTAAAATTTGTAAAACTAGATAAAAATTATTGGCCAAGCTTCAGCGGCTCACCTTCCTCCACCTTGAACAGAACCAGGTTCCCAAAGTCTTGGGTGGTGGTGTAGACCACCGAGACTTTGGAATCACCTGTGGCCAGGTCCAGGTCAGTGTACAGGTAACACTCATCCAGGTGGCAGAAGTTACCCTTCAAGTTATACCTGGAACAACAGAGGACAGAATTCATGTCTCAACTGAGGAAAGAAAAATTCTGAAAGCATCATGACATGAAGCACGGTGGTGGCAGCATCATGACGTGAAGCACGGTGGTGGCAGCATCATGATATGAAGCATGGTGGTGGCAGCATGATGACGTGAAGCACGGTGGTGGCAGCATCATGATATGAAGCACGGTGGTGGCAGCATCATGGTGTGAAGCACGGTGGTGGCAGCATCATGACGTGAAGCACGGTGGTGGCAGCATCATGGTGTGAAGCACGGTGGTGGCAGCATCATGGTGTGAAGCACGGTGGTGGCAGCATCATGATGTGAAGCATGGTGGTGGCAGCATCATGGTGTGAAGCATGGTGGTGGCAGCATCATGATGTGAAGCACGGTAGTGGCAGCATCATGATGTGTGGATGTTTCTCAGCAGCAGGTCCTGGAAGGCTTGTAAAGGTAGAGGGTCAATGAATGCAGCAGAGTCTAGAGAGTCCTGGAGGACAACCTGATTAGTCTGATAGAGAACTGAGACCTGGAGAAGATCAGTTTTTGTCCATTTCAACCAGTAAAACCTTGAATGAAGTCTAACGCTGCTAATGTGAGCTTGAATTCTGGAACTAACATGATGCTAAAGTCTGTAAACCACCAACACTGAGCAGGACAGTGAAACATGCAACGTTCAGCAAACACTGTTGTTGTGGTTCAGTTAATGAACTCAGCAAACACAACAAAGTCAGCTGTTGCTTAGATTCTGTCTGGAGACTCAAACCACATAATTAAATATTCAATTTGTGACAGATTGGGGTTTTCTTCTCGTCACTGATGAGTGTTAAAAACAGTTGCGTTTTCGACGGAAATAAAAATATTGAACTGAGGAGTTTCACAGTGGTTGCGGTCAGACGATTTCACCATCTCCACTTCCTTCATCAGAACTAATTATTACTTCTTATTTCCCTTTTCTTTATTCCTGCAGCACCATTCTGGTCAGAATGCAGCCATATTTATAAAGACATTTTCAGTACAGGTCAAAAACCTGGTAAAAACTTGTCCTGTAACATTTATGTGGAACATAGACGCAGAAATAAATCTGTAAAACTACATAAAAATTATTGGCCAAGCTTCAGCGGCTCACCTTCCTCCAGCTTGAACAGAACCAGGTTCCCAAAGTCTTGGGTGGTGGTGTAGACCACCCAGACTTTGGAATCACCTGTGGCCAGGTCCAAGTCAGTGTACAGGTAACACTCATCCAGGTGGCAGAAGTTACCCTTCAAGTTATACCTGGAACAACAGAGGACAGAAGTCATGTCTCGATGGAGGGAAGAAAAATTCTGAAAGCAACATGGTGTGAAGCATGGTGGTGGCAGCATCATGGTGTGAAGCACGGTGGTGGCAGCATCATGGTGTGAAGCATGGTGGTGGCAGCATCATCACGTGAAGCACGGTGGTGGCAGCATCGTGATGTGAAGCACGGTGGTGGCAGCATCATGACGTGAAGCACGGTGGTGGCAGCATCGTGATGTGAAGCACGGTGGTGGCAGCATCATGACGTGAAGCACGGTGGTGGCAGCATCGTGATGTGAAGCATGGTGGTGGCAGCATCATCACGTGAAGCACGGTGGTGGCAGCATCAGGATGTGAATCACGGAGGTGGCAGCATTGTGATGTGAAGCACGGTGGTGGCAGCATCATGACGTGAAACACAATGGTGGCAGCATCGCGATGTGAAGCACGGTGGTGGCAGCATCGCGATGTGAAGCACGGTGGTGGCAGCATCATGACGTGAAGCACGGTGGTGGCAGCATCATGGTGTGAAGCACGGTGGTGGCAGCATCATGGTGTGAAGCACGGTGGTGGCAGCATCATGATATGAAGCATGGTGGTGGCAGCATCATCACGTGAAGCACGGTGGTGGCAGCATCATGTTGTGAAGCACGGTGGTGGCAGCATCATGATGTGTGAAGCACGGTGGTGGCAGCATCATGATATGAAGCATGGTGGTGGCAGCATCATGATGTGAAGCTCGGTGGTGGCAGCATCGTGATGTGAAGCATGGTGGTGGCAGCATCATCACGTGAAGCACGGTGGTGGCAGCATCAGGATGTGAATCACGGAGGTGGCAGCATTGTGATGTGAAGCACGGTGGTGGCAGCATCATGACGTGAAACACAATGGTGGCAGCATCGCGATGTGAAGCAC
>JAMOIN010000417.1:0-22773 GCA_024666655.1 Dascyllus trimaculatus
ATCAGACCAGCTGATGGACTGTTCCATCAACCAGCTGATGGACTGTTCCATCAACCAGCTGATGGACTGTTCCATCAACCAGCTGATGGACTGTTCCATCAATCAGCTGATGGACTGTTCCATCAACCAGCTGATCGTCTGGTCATCAGACAGTAGTGTGTAACTTTACTCTGAGTATTTCCAGGTACTTTTACTGCAGAAGTACTCGCTGCTCCTCAGGTAATGTTTTTACGTCATGGGTTAGATTTAAATAATCCGGCTGAGCAGATGAAAACACTCAGTACGTTTAGTGGAAGGTAAACAACAAATCTACAGTTATAATAAAAACCAGCATCACAAAACGGATGTTTCTGCCTGGAGAGCAACATTAAAAAAAACCAAACGTGTTGTTGGTTATGGAAAAATAGAAACTAATAAACCTACGTCAAAGTAACAATAACGACACATAAATCAAACATTACAGATCCAGAAATACTTATTAAAAATATCACAATAATACAGAAGATTCAACCTGAAAACTACATTTTAAGAACACGACATGAGGCACTGGATAAGACATGATTTAGTAAATATTCAATCTTAATAAAAAGATATAATGGATAAGGCATTAAAATAGTTTTGGAAAATGTATCACAACTAAATATTATAAATTAATTTCAAAAATGATCCTGGTAAAACACACACTCCTCTCTCATAAAGAAAACGGGAAGTATAAACATCCTAATTATGATTTTATAACACGTTTAATAAAAATATAAAATGATACTTTAGATTAAATTATCATTTATAAAACAAGGTGAAGCAGCTGATCGTGGACAGGCTGAAATGACCTGTTACCTGATGACTGATACAGAACTTCTGATTGGATAAAAACCCTGCCGCTGTGTGTTGCGTAATCTGTCTGACGTCACAGTTAGTTTGTCGTGGTATTTTCAGACACTAAAATGATCGCTGTCATATTCATTTATGCCACCAATTGTTCTGTAATAGTATTAGTGTATATAAGAGAATATAATGACGTATTTGTTGCAGTTTAATTCATTTCCTCATAAAGTCTCAGGTTACTGCAGAACTCGTGCTGCGTTCAGGGAACCTCGGAATAGGACTCTCTGACCTCTAGATTTGTTTACTGTCGTTCAAAATGGGAATAACAACTTTGTTTTTTCTTTTCTATGAACCAGAGAAAATCATTTACAGACACGAAGATCAATAAGCGGAACCAGCAGACGACAAAAACACGCAAACGGCCCGTTAGCTGCAGCTTTAGACGCTGACCTGGTTGAAACCAGACAAGGAGGGTTAACGTTCAGTTCACTGAGCAGCTGTCGGTTCAGAACCAGGCTGAGACACTTTACCGACTTTACAGAACAAACCCCAGAGACAGACGGCAGGGAAAGGACTTCTCCTGCTCTGATTTCAGAAACTCTGATTCGTCCTGAACGCAGCATGAAGTTCAGCTGGGAGCTAACAGCTAGCAGCGAAGCTAACAGCTAACAGTCGAGCCGTCTCCGCCGGTGTTCGGTCGACAGGGCGGCGGACAGAGCGGGTGCTTCTGCCGCCTCTTTGCCGGTGACCGAGCACCGGAGCCAGCCCCGGGGCAGACAGAGCTCCGGTCACACGGAGCTCCTCTTGGTTACCTTCACACCTGTTGATCCGAGCAGAGAGCGGCCATGTCAGCCTCAGCAGGCCCCGCCCACCGCTGTAACCCGACACCTCCAGCGGCTGTCAGCCACGAGACGTTCAGGCCGCGGCGAGATAAACATGACCGGTTTAATTTTACCGGGAAACTGAGTCTGTCACCGGTGGCTTAAACCGGACAGTTTACCGGAAAACACCACGAGAAACCGTCTGAAATCTCCCGGTAACGGAGGGGATTAATGGAGGGAGGAACGTAAACAGCAGCTCAGTGGTGTCTGAAAACTCCGAGGGTCCATGAAGGTCACAGCGCTGACAGCTGCAGCTGCTTCTGTTACTGAGCTCCCTGATAAACATCCATGAAGGAGATCCCTGACCAGCATCCACTGAATGTCTATGTAATAGTGACATCACACATTTATCCATCACTATCACAACTATAACTAATACCTCTATTACCGTTTACCATAAGAAAAGTATTTAACATGAAGCAGCTGATAATAACAACAAAACAATAACAGTGAGTGTTTTGTTCTGTTTTGTAATTAAAAATCAAAAGATCAGAAGCTAATACAGGCGTCCAAGAAGAAGCCTGTTGAATCTGAAGTTAGCTGTAAATGTCAGGTGGTGCAACTGCAGGGACGTGAAGCAGCAAAGAGAAAAGACCAAGCTGTAAAATGCTCAGAATGACAGAGATGTGGACGATGCCAAGAAGAGCCTGGACAAGAAAGAAAGCAAATAGGTTAAAGGGAAAAGCAGCGTGTTCTCCTGACAGATCAAGACTGAAAAACCAGCGGGCCAGAGGAAGGGCAGAGCAGCTGGGTTCCTGTGTCGTGATGAGAACAGTCGTCTTCTGCCTGGAGAAGGACACAGAGACAAAGCCAGGCACTGAGGCGAGTCTCAGTGAAACCATCCACTGCATCTGTAGTCCTGAACGTGAAGACCCTCAGGCCGGCCTCCAGCCAACAGTGTCAGACAGGAACACGTGTGCACGCTCAGATCATGAGAATTACTGCAGCAGAGCGGTCGTCTGAAAACCACCAGCGTCTCTCAGCTGCTGTCCTCTGATGGTCCAGACAACCAGTCCTGCAGACGTTAGAGCAGCCCAGAGGACGACATGTGACCTGCAGCAGAGGACAGCAGACCTGCATCAGGGCTTCACAGGACCTCCATGATGTTGTGAAAGAAGCACAAGTTGAACATGTGCTGAGCCGGTCGGCCTTTTCAACCAGCAGCTCGACAGCCGAGCCAAACACTACACTGGCTGCAGCCGGGCTTTAGGAGCCTGACAGAAGATGAGGCTCTGCATCCTTCAGCATGATGGAGAGCTGTGTGGGCCTACTGGGAACCAGTGAGGGTCTACTGGGAACCAATGTGGGCCTACTGGGAACCAGTGTGGGCCTACTGGGAACCAGTGTGGGCCTACTGGGAACCAGTGTGGGCCTACTGGGAACCAGTGTGGGTCTACTGGGAACCAATGTGGGCCTACTGGGAACCAGTGTGGGCCTACTGGGAACCAGTGTGGGCCTACTGGGAACCAGTGTGGGTCTACTGGGAACCAATGTGGGCCTACTGGGAACCAGTGTGGGCTTACTGGGAAGCAGTGATAAGGGAAGTGATGGAGAACTGCAGTCTATCTCCCACAGCACCACATGTGCTGAGTGGTGGTCCAGTCATCTGGTACCACCATCAAAAGGCTCAGCCCCATCTCCTTTCTCAGGCTTCCAGCAGGTGACCTGGAGCTCCTCTGAGCAGTCCCATGGAGAAGGACCCTGATGGAGCTGGTGGTGCAGTCAGGAGCACTGCTGACTCTGCTGTCTGAAGGCTGCCGATGTCCAGACCCCAGAGGACCTCTACCGTCTCCTACCAGAGAGAAGATCTGATGTCAGGTTCTGGGTGAGTGAGGAGGACGTCAGAAGACTGGATGAAGCGGTGCCTCAGGTTGAGCCCCCTGTAAAGGGAACTTAGCGATGCTCCAGGTCGTCTCCACTGCACAGGAGATCTCCTCAGTACTCAGCATCTGCCGTCCCTGACTCTGTATTTACGGACAGAACAGGTGTTACACAGAAACACAGGTGAATGCATCCAGTACAGGACCTGCTGACATCACAGTCATCACACGTCTGTTCACTCTGAGCTGGTCTTCACTGGTTTAAAGGACGGAGCCGGGCTGCTCCGTCTGGACGTCTGGAGGGACAGGACAGGATGACAGGACCTCATTCCAAACTCCGTCTGTTCAAATGAAACAGGGAGTCCATCAGAGACAGGACACGTCTCAGGGGAAGACTCAGCACATACCTGGAACACGCCACAGTGCAGTGGACTGATGGGTGGTCTTCAGAGGACTGGTTGATGGTCTTCAGAGGACTGGTTGATGGTCTTCAGTGGACTGGTTGATGGTCTTCAGAGGACTGGTTGATGGTCTTCAGAGGACTGGTTGATGGTCTTCAGAGGACTGGTTGGTGGTCTTCAGTGGACGGTTGGTGGTCTTCAGTGGACTGGTTGGTGGTCTTCAGTGGACTGGTTGATGGTCTTCAGTGGACTGGTTGATGGTCTTCAGTGGACTGATGGGTGGTCTTCAGAGGACTGGTTGATGGTCTTCAGAGGACTGGTTGATGGTCTTCAGAGGACTGGTTGGTGGTCTTCAGAGGACTGGTTGGTGGTCTTCAGAGGAGTGGTTGGTGGTCTTCAGTGGACTGGTTGATGGTCTTCAGTGGACTGGTTGGTGGTCTTCAGAGGACTGGGACCATCAATGTTATGTTATGTTCACTCTGATCAGCTGAGATCCACAGAAACGTTCATGCAGACATCCAGATGCATCCATTCAACCTGTCTTAAGGTTTTCAAACATTAAACTCCAGCTCTCTCTACCACCTGGGTCGGGGACTTGTTATGTATGTTTGTGTGTCCAAGTGGATTCTGTCCTTCTAATAGGGTTTAATCAGTTCCTGACATGTCCCCTCTTCATTCTCTGGACCTGCTCAGTCTGAACACGTCTTCAGGACTTTAAATCATCATTGTCTTTCATGTTTCAGCTCATTAAACCCCCAAATGTCAGGTGGAGCACCTGCAAATGAACAGACTAACACTACTAAAGATGACGTCAGTGATTAGAGATTCAACATTAAATACGAGGCCTTTATTTCATGAGTTAAACCAGATGAGCCTCATTTCTCAAATAAAAGTACACTGAACAAAGATATAAAGGCCCCATGTGAAATACTGATGCCACATGAAGTGCACCACCCAGAGTGAGCGTATACTGTCTGGTACTTGGACTAAATGGATGTTTCTCTTGATTAGTGCCCTAGTTGGGGACACTAATCCTGTTCATTGTTAATAGTGGTCTTAACAACAAACAGGAAGCTCATCAGCCAGAAGAACCCCGGTGACCTCTAGATCTCTAAACACTGAAACAAACAGCTGCCTTCGACTCCTGGGAGGACCGGTACACTTTTCATGTCAGGTGGTACAACCGATATAAAACATGGTGTGTGTGTGTGTGTGTGTGTGTGTGTGTGTGTGTGTGAGCAGCAGCTGTGTGTTTTCTCACCGTGTCGATGATAAACACTCTCATGGACACTTGAAGCTGAAACATGTGAAGCAGACGTGAACCACAGCTCAGACCCGACTGTTTCCGATCGCTGCTGATCACTAATCAATAATCATCAATCAGAGCCGACAGCAGAAGTGAGAGAGTGAACAGGACTGATCCTGGGGCTTTTGCAGGACATGTTCTCATCACGAACCAGGTCTTTATCAGGGACTCCCTCAGACCAGAGAAGACGAGGCTGCAGTCCGGTCCTGCTTTACTGTGAAGGAAACAGGAAGTTCAGGCTCAGCTGCTGAACTCTGCTTCTTCTTCGCTGGTTCCTGTGGCGTGCTGGAGATACGAGGTTTCTGAGTATAAATAGCAGCAGGTGAGCAGCAGGCTGACACACAGGTGAGCTGACACACAGGTGAGCTGACACACAGGTGAGCTGACACACAGGTGAAGATGCTGCTGCTGCTTCTTCTGAGCGTCTTCATGAACTCAGCTTCGGCTGCGAAGGTCAGTTACCTCTGGTTCATCTCTGCTCTCAGCAGTTTCACTCTTTGAGGTTCTCCAGGTGAGAAATAAACCGACCGACAGACAGAACAGGTGGAACACATCTAACAGGTCCATGGACCAGCTGCTCTGTTGGTTCTGCTCCATAGAGCAGTTCATCAGGGACATCTGGTCCGGTCTGGTCCAGTCTGGTCTGGTCTGGTCCAGTCTGGTCTGGTCCGGTCTGGTCCGGTCTGGTCCGGTCTGGTCTGGTCTGGTCTGGTCCGGTCTGGTCTGGTCTGGTCCGGTCCGGTCCGGTCCGGTCCGGTCCGGTCCGGTCTGGTCTGGTCTGGTCTGGTCCGGTCTGGTCTGGTCTGGTCTGGTCTGGTCTGGTCCGGTCTGGTCTAGTCTGATCTGGTCTGGTCTGGTCTGGTCCGGTCTGGTCTGGTCTGGTCCGGTCTGGTCTGGTCCGGTCCGGTCTGGTCTTGTCTGGTCTGGTCTGGTCCGGTCTGGTCTGGTCCGGTCTGGTCCGGTCTGGTTCGGTCTGGTCCGGTCTGGTCTGGTCTGGTCCGGTCTGGTCTGGTCCGGTCTGGTCCGGTCTGGTTCGGTCTGGTCCGGTCTGGTCTGGTCTGGTCTGGTCTAGTCTGATCTGCCACTGTTCTCTGCTTCAACACGTTCATCTGACAGGTTTTAAAACACAGAACAATCCCGAGGTCCCTGAACGCCTCATTCTAACTGTTAATAGGCTTCATTCTAAAAAGGGTTTGAGGCTCGTTTGATTTCCACGTTATGTAGAGTGTTGACATGCTGTGGGTCTGTGTGCAGCTGGGCGTGGTGCAGACGGAGGCAGGGAAGGTAGAGGGGCGGAGCCACAGGATGGGTCTGTTCAGCTCCGTCGACGTCTTCAAAGGCGTCCCCTTCGCTGACGTCCCTGGAAAGTGGGAGAAACCAAAACCTCATCCTGGGTGGAGCGGTGAGTGAACCTGAGACTTCACCTGGCCGCACTGTAACCCACTGGCGGGTGTGGCCACAGGTGTTTCTGTGGTGGAGCCAACAGCAGGTGGAGGTCCTGAAGTTTCTTTTGTAATCTAACACTGATGATTAATAAGAGAAAGGCATCAGAACCAGTGACGATCAGAGCAAACCTTTTCCCTCTTCACGTTCAGTGTTTGGAGAATAATTCATCTTCAATATTTCTTCCAATAAAAGGAATCCTGAAGGCCACCAAGGCCAGAGAGCGCTGCCTGCAAGTGACGCTGCTGCAGACAAAAACCCAGGGCAGCGAGGACTGTCTCTATCTGAACATCTTTGTTCCACAGGGACGATCATGTACGTAACACACTGAGAACACTCAGGTAACATACACAGGTAACACACAGGTAACACTCAGGTAACACTCAGGTAACACACTGAGAAGACTCAGGTAACACTCAGGTAACACTCAGGTAACACACACAGGTAACACACAGGTAACGCACAGGTAACTCACTCAGGTAACACACTGAGAACACTCAGGTAACACTCAGGTAACACACACAGGTAACACACAGGTAACACACTGAGAACACTCAGGTAACACTCAGGTAACACACACAGGTAACACTCAGGTAACACTCAGGTAACACACACAGGTAACACACAGGTAACACTCAGGTAACACACTGAGAACACTCAGGTAACACTCAGGTAACACTCAGGTAACACACACAGGTAACACACAGGTAACGCACAGGTAACTCACTCAGGTAACACACTGAGAACACTCAGGTAACACTCAGGTAACACTCAGGTAACACACACAGGTAACACACAGGTAACACACTGAGAACACTCAGGTAACACACAGGTAACACACACAGGTAACACTCAGGTAACACACAGGTAGCACTCAGGTAACACACACAGGTAACACACAGGTAGCACTCAGGTAACACACACAGGTAACACACAGGTAACACTCAGGTAACACTCAGGTAACACACTGAGAACACTCAGGTAACACTCAGGTAACACTCAGGTAACACACACAGGTAACACACAGGTAACGCACAGGTAACTCACTCAGGTAACACCTAGGTAACACAAAGTAGCACTCAGGTAACACACACAGGTAACACACAGGTAATGCACAGATAACACACACAGGTAACACATATGTAGCACTCAGGTAGCACTCAGGTAACACACACAGGTAACACTGAGGTAACACACAGGTAGCACCCAGGTAACACTCAGGTAGCACTCAGGTAACACTCAGGTAGCACTCAGGTAACACTCAGGTAACTCACGTAACTCACACAGGTAACACACAGGTAACACCCAGGTAACACTCAGATAACACACAGGTAACACACAGGTAACACCCAGGTAACACTCAGATAACACTCAGGTAACACTCAGGTAGCACTCAGGTAACACTCATGTAACACTCAGGTAACACAGGTAACTGTCTGTGCGTCCACAGTGTCGTCCAACCTGCCGGTGATGGTCTACCTGTTCGGAGGTGCCTTCTTGCTCGGGGCGTCCAATGATGTTGCGATTCTTGGAGACTCGCTGTACGACGGGAAGGAAATGGCCGACAGGGGCAAAGTCATCGTCGTCACGGTGAACTACAGAGTTGGAACGCTGGGCTTCCTGAGCACCGGAGACGACCGACTGCCAGGTGCGAAAGCATCACACAACACAGTAACACAACTCTGTAACACAACTCAGGGGCTAACAGGCTAACAGGCTAATAGGCTAACAGAGGCTAACAGGAGCTAACAGAGGATAAGAGGTACTAACGGTGGCTGACAGGCTAACAGAGGAGTCCAGTGTGAGAATCTACAGACATTAACTGACACCTGGACTACCTGAACTCTGAGATCTTCTGAAGTGAACAGTCTCAGGTTTGAACTGATGCAATAATGAAACCGGTTTGATAAGTTCCTCTCGTCCTGCTGACTTTAAACCAGGAGTTAAACTTCAGCTCAGCATCTTATCTGAGTCTAAAAAGGCCTTCTACTGTTCAAACACGCCAGAGTTCTGTCGTGTTCTCAGGTGTGCTTTGGTTCCCAGAGCGCTGTCCCATCGTTATCAGCAGTGAAGTGTTGGTTCAGCTGCTCAGAGTCCTGCAGGTTTGTGGAGGCGAAGGGAAACGTTGAGCCAACAGCAGCGAACGACGGCAGCAGGAACACGAACTGAACTTAACTCAGACGAACAAACAGAGGCTGAAATGATGGAAGTGATCAGGGACCCACCTCTACACTCGGGGTTTCAATCATCTGGACCAGCTTGAGTCCATCGAAGACGTTCCACCTGTTGTCTTGGGCGACAGGTGGAACGTCTTCGATGACCTCAAGCTGGTCCAGATGATGAAACCACGAAGAACAGCCATGCCGTTATTTTAACCTTCATCTTGTGTTAAAAGTGGATCAGAGCTTCTGTCAGTGTGGATCTTTGGGTCGGATGAGATCAGATGAATGAACTCAGGTGACTGTACCTGCCAGGTAACTACGGTCTGTGGGATCAGCACGCTGCCATCTCCTGGGTTCGCAGGAACATCGAGGCGTTCGGAGGAAACCCCGACAATATCACCGTGTTCGGCCAATCAGCCGGCGCCGCCAGCGTCAGCTTCCAGGTCAGAAAAGAAGAGTCTGGAGACTGATTCTAGCGTCCACCTGTGTCCTCATGTGTTCACCTGTGTTCCAGATGTTGTCTCCGTACTCTAAGGGTTTGTTCCGCAGAGCGATCACTCAGTGTGGAGTGTCTCTCAGTCCGTGGGCTCTACAGAGGAGCCCCATGTCCCTCACCAAGAAGGTAAATGTACACATTGAATCCACCAGGTGTGTGATGTTAATAGTTGACAGTTATAAGCCTTAGAATAGTTTGTTGTTGAACATTGAAGTAACGTCTGGTCCCCCTGGAGCGTTTGTTTGCTACACCAGCGTGTCTGTAGCCAGCTGGTTCTGATAACGTGAGGCTTTCCTCAGCTGACTCCACCACAGGCAGAATAAATCATGAACCATGTGACCCGCAGATCGCTCGCAAGGTCGGCTGCTGGAGGAGCAACGAGGACGACATGATCTCCTGCCTGAAGATGAGCGACCCGGTCGGTCTGACGATGGCGGGAAAAATCGACATCCTGCTGCTGCTGGGAAAAGGTTGGGAAGACCTGCTGCTTTCTCCTCCCCCATAGATGCTGGTCTACCTCCATGTTTCCAGCCTCTACAGTAGCTGGAGAGACGTTCACCAGGCTGAATGTCTCTTCAGCTACTTGCTCCTCTGTGCAGGTGAGTTACCTTCCTTGTCTCTCAGGTGTGGTCATGGACCTCCTGGAACTCGCTCCGGTGGTTGACGGTGACTTTATCCCCGATGATCCCAGTCGTCTGTTTCACAACGCCGGTCAGTTCGACTACATGGCCGGAGTCAACAGCATGGACGGACACATATTCGCAGGAGTCGACGTTCCTTCCATCAACCAGAGAAACGCCACCAAAATGTGAGTGCAGAAACCAGGATACAGGTGTGTTCAGGTGCTGTGATGTCAGACTGCAGCAGATAAAACACCTCAGCTAAGATCCTCACAGATCCACCATGAACTCTGGACCCTCGTGAAGCTTCTTACTAATGTGAGCTCCGTCTCTACGCAGACGACACTCAGCTTTACACGGCTGATCATCCAGATGATGTCACTTCACGACTACATCTCTGATTGGATGTTTCCAGATGTGCTACCCTGCTTCCAGATGTGCTGCCTTGTTTCCAGATGTGCTAACCTGTTTCCAGATGTGCTAGCCTGTTTCCAGATGTGCTAACCTGTTTCCAGATGTGCTATCATGTTTCCAGTTTTGCTAACCTGTTTCCAGATGTGCTAGTCTTTTTCCCAGATGTTCTAGCCTGTTTCCAGATGTGCTAACCTGTTTCCAGATGTGCTAGCTTTTTTCCAGATGTGCTAGCCTGTGTCCAGATGTGCTAAACTGTTTCCAGAGGTGCTAGCCTGTTTCCAGATGTGCTAACCTGTTTCCAGATGTGCTAACCTTTTTCCAGATGTGCTAACCTGTTTCCAGATGAGCTAACCTGTTTCCAGATGTGGTAGCCTGTTTCCAGATGTGGTAGCCTGTTTCCAGATGTTCTAGCCTGTTTCCAGATGTGCTAGCCTGTTTCCAGATGTGCTAGCCTGTTTCCAGATGTGGTAGCCTGTTTCCAGATGTGCTAACCTGTTTCCAGATGTGCTAACCTGTTTCCAGATGAGCTAACCTGTTTCCAGATGTGCTAGCCTGTTTCTAGATGAGCTAACCCGTTTCCAGATGTGCTAGCCTGTTTCCAGATGTGCTAGCCTGTTTCCAGATGTTCTAGCCTGTTTCCAGATGTTCTAGCCTGTTTCCAGATGTGCTAGCTTGTTTCCAGATGTTTTAGCCTGTTTCCAGATGTGCTAGCCTGTTTCCAGATGTTCTAGCCTGTTTCCAGATGTTCTAGCCTGTTTCCAGATGTTCTAGCCTGTTTCCAGATGTTTAGCCTGTTTCCAGATGTGCTAACAGCAGGTGTGTGTGTCCTCAGCGAGCACGTGAAGGGTTTGTTGGCTGGTTTGACCAAAGAAAAGGGAAGCGCTGCCGTGGATTCGTCCTTCAGCGTTTATTCGGCTCCCTGGGGTTCGATTCCGGATCCAGCCGTGGTGAAGAAGACGGTGGCCGACATCGAGACGGACTTCCTGTTCCTGGTTCCGACCCAGGTCGCCCTGCAGCTCCACGCCAACAACACCAGGTCTGCTCTGATTGGTTCTGCTTCCTCCAGAAACCCTCTAATGAAACGTTCCTCCTGTGAAACAGTCAGAGGAGTTTTCTCACGTTGCTTCTGCTCTTATTTTGAAACTCTGAGAGTCGTCGTCTCTCTGGGTTGAGGAGTCTGTTGGTCCTTCAGAGCAGATGTAAAGTCTGGTGTCATCATTTCATTTTTGAACCTCCAACGTTTTAAAGCTGTTCTTAGTTCTCAGCCAGGTCTCAGGGTTCCGGTGCTTTCAGGCTGCAGCTCTTGGTCTTCATCCAGATCTCCTCTGTGGCTGTTTGTCCCTCAGTGGAGCCCGTACCTTCTCCTACCTGTTCAACATGGAGACCAGGATCCCCGGGTTCCCTTCCTGGGTGGAGGCCGAACACGCCGAGGACCTGCAGTACCTGTTCGGTAAACCGTTCTCCACCCCGCTGGTCTACTTCCCCCGACACCGAGACCTGGCCGGCTACATGATCGCCTACTGGACCAACTTCGCCAGGACTGGGTAAACTCCCAGCATGCTCTGCAGCACACAGGTGGACTCACCTTAGACCAGTAACGACTAGACTGGAATGAACTGGACTGGACTGGTCTGTCCACAGCTTTCGGCTCAGTTTGATTATAAAATGGTCTTTATTTGCCCTTTGACTGGTTTGAACTGGTCTAAACCGGTTTGAACTGGTCTAAACCAGTTTGAACTGTTCTAAACTGGTTTGAACTGGTCTAAACCAGTTTGAACTGTTCTAAACTGGTTTAAACTGGTCTAACACTGGTCTAAACTGGTTTGAACTGGTCTAAACTGGTCTAAACCGGTTTGAACTGGTCTAACACTGGTCTGAACTGGTCTGAACTGGTTTGAACTGGTCTAAACTGGTTTGAACTGGTTTGAACTGGTCTAAGCTGGTTTGGACGGGTTATAACTGGTCTAACATTGGTCTAAACTGGTCCAAACTGGTCCAAACTGGTCTGAACTGGTCTAAACTGGTTTGAACTGGTCTAAACTGTTTTGAACTGGTTTTAACTGGTTTGAACTAGTCTAAACTGGTTTGGACTGGTTTTAACTGGTTTGAACTGGTCTAAACTGGTTTGAACTGGTCTAAACTGGTTTGAACTGGTTTTAACTGGTTTAGCGCTGGTTTGAACTGGTTTGAACAGGTCTAAACTGGTTTGAACATGTCTAAACTGGTCTAAACTGGTTTGAACTGGTCTAGCACTGATCTAAACTGGTTTGAACTGGTCTAAACTGGTCTAAACTGGTTTGAACTGGTTTGAACTGGTCTAAGCTGGTTTGGACGGGTTATAACTGGTCTAACACTGGTCTAAACTGGTCCAAACTGGTCCAAACTGGTCTGAACTGGTCTGAACTGGTTTGAACTGGTCTAAACTGGTTTGAACTGGTTTGAACTGGTCTAAGCTGGTTTGGACGGGTTATAACTGGTCTAACATTGGTCTAAACTGGTCCAAACTGGTCCAAACTGGTCTGAACTGGTCTAAACTGGTTTGAACTGGTCTAAACTGTTTTGAACTGGTTTTAACTGGTTTGAACTGGTCTAAACTGGTTTGGACTGGTTTTAACTGGTTTGAACTGGTCTAAACTGGTTTGAACTGGTCTAAACTGGTTTGAACTGGTTTTAACTGGTTTAGCGCTGGTTTGAACTGGTTTGAACAGGTCTAAACTGGTTTGAACATGTCTAAACTGGTCTAAACTGGTTTGAACTGGTCTAGCACTGATCTAAACTGGTTTGAACTGGTCTAAACTGGTCTAAACTGGTTTGAACTGGTTTGAACTGGTCTAAGCTGGTTTGGACGGGTTATAACTGGTCTAACACTGGTCTAAACTGGTCCAAACTGGTCCAAACTGGTCTGAACTGGTCTAAACTGGTTTGAACCGTTCTAAACTGGTCTCCTGTCCAGGAACCCTAACTCGGGTGAAAGCAGAGTTCCAGTTCCGTGGCCTGAATTCACCAAATACCACCAACCATATCTGACCATCAACAACAAGATGACCAAGTCCTCCGTCAGGTACTGGGTTCTACTGGGATTCTATTGTGGTTCTACTGAGCTTCTAGCATGTTCTACTGTACTTCAGTGTGGTTCTACCGAGACCGAGGTTCTGCTGTGATCTATGAGGTTCCCATTGTGCTGGTTCTACTGTAGTTCTACTGTAGTTCTACTGTGTTCTTTTGCACTCTGATGTGTTCTACTCTGGTTCTACTGTGTTCTACATAATTGGTTCTGTTGTGTTTTACTGTAATTCTATTGGACTTTGGCTGGGTTCTACTGTCGTCTGTTGCACTCTAATGTGTTCTACTGGGATTCCTTCATGTTCTACTGGGATTCCTTCATGTTCTACTGTGTTCTGTTATGTTCTACTGTGTTCTGTTATGTTCTACTGTGTTCTGTTATGTTCTACTGTGTTCTACTGCCCTCTGCTGTGTACTACTACACTTTACTGTATTCTTCTGTGTTCTATTGTCCTTCTACTGTTTTCTACTGCAGTGTGTGTTCTACGTTCTCTCTGTTGTGTTTCATTACACTCTGCTGGACTCTATTTTCTGGTTCTACCATGTTCTGACTGCGTATGTCTTCATTCTTCTCAATGCTGTTGTGTTCTACTGTGTTCTATTATGTTCTGTTGGGTTTTATTGTGTTCTACTGGGTTCCTCTTCTCCACCTGCGCTTCTCCTTTATTCTATTTGACTGGTTAAATGAAACGGAGAGACGGACGTTCTAAAGTTCTAAGTAGAACCTTCTGACTGTGGTTTGTCTGTGCAGCTACGACCTGAGATCAGACTACGTCAAATACTGGACTCAGACCTACAGCAAGTTGCCGGCAGCAAGAACCCAAGAACCCTGAAAACCCAAGAACCCCGAGAACCCAAGAACCCTGAGAACCCAAGAACCCCGAGAACCCAAGAACCCTGAGAACCCAAGAACCCCGAGAACCCAAGAACCCTGAGAACCCAAGAACCCCGAGAACCCAAGAACCCTGAGAACCCAAGAACCCCGAGAACCCAAGAACCCTGAGATCCCTGATTTAACTGAAATGAGTCCAACAAAACACCTGAAATATGAAAACTGATGATTATTAACAGCAGAGAGAAAAGAACATTAATTAAGGAAAGTCAGGAAGTGACTGATGGAACTGACAGTACTCAGAGTTCTGTGTGTA
Organism: Dascyllus trimaculatus; assembly: GCA_024666655.1. Classification (NCBI taxonomy): domain Eukaryota; kingdom Metazoa; phylum Chordata; class Actinopteri; family Pomacentridae; genus Dascyllus; species Dascyllus trimaculatus. The sequence continues at coordinate 14,580 of JAMOIN010000417.1, forward strand.
ATAAAGAAGCTATAATCTGCTCTCTGGATCTTTTATTGTTTTACTGCAGATCTGAGTGACATCATCACCTTTAGGCCAAAATCAGTCGATCAGCTAAAAACATGTCAAAGGTGAAGTAAACATGAATAAATCAGCTGTGAAGCGTCTTTGAACCAACATCATGCTTCCATCAACATTCCAGAGACATGAATGTTTGAATGGTCCCCATAGAGGGGAACTCCAGACCCTCCAGTCTGACCCTCCAGTCTGACCAGTCTGACCCTCCAGTCTGACCAGTCTGACCAGTCTGACCCTCCAGTCTGACCCTCCAGTCTGACCCTCCAGTCTGACCAGTCTGACCAGTCTGACCCTCCAGTCTGACCAGTCTGACCCTCCAGTCTGACCAGTCTGACCCTCCAGTCTGACCCTCCAGTCTGACCCTCCAGTCTGACCAGTCTGACCCTCCAGTCTGACCAGTCTGACCCTCCAGTCTGACCCTCCAGTCTGACCCTCCAGTCTGACCCTCCAGTCTGACCAGTCTGACCCTCCAGTCAGACCAGTCAGACCCTCCAGTCTGACCCTCCAGTCTGACCCTCCAGTCTGACCAGTCTGACCCTCCAGTCAGACCAGTCAGACCCTCCAGTCTGACCCTCCAGTCTGACCCTCCAGTCTGACCAGTCTGGACAACAGGCCTCTGTGGTTAAAGCATCTAAATGCTCTGCATCAGTCTGAGGCCGTGGAGGACCTGAACTCTGATGCTGTCTAAATACCTTCCACATCCTCAGACTTTGTGTTTGATCAGAGTCCTGCCCTGATCACATCCATATGCACATGTCCATTCACAGTCATAGCGCCCCCTACTGGTAACAGCACGTTACAGCCAGGACATTTCTACTGACCATTGCTCCAGACTTTGTGACATAATCCTTGAAACTGGGCAGCTAAGTCCTGACACCTTGACCATGCTACAGTATCGACCGTATTCACCTCAGATGTGCTGACATAAGCCTGAAGACGCTGATGACGGTTCATGGAGAAGACAGTGGCTGGTCGTCAAACGACGTGTCTGTGGCGAACTTCCATGTGTCGCCATGACTACTAAAGTGTTTATATCTCAGCTGCACATGATCCGATCTGGCCCAAGTTTCATTTTCTGGACACCAGTCCAGGTCTGAAAACATCCACATTTTAAAGTTTAGTCACAGTCATAGCGCCACCTATTGGTAACAGGAAGTTGTGGCCATTATGTTTGAACGTACCGTTGGAAGACAGTCTGTGATGTCATCCTTGAAACTCTTCGATTCGATTTGATTTTCAATTCGGTTAAGGATATTTCAGTCTCAGTACCAATTTTACATAAATATGGAAGAGATTCTCAGAGAACCGATGCTGTAAATAGTAGAAACTAATTTTAACTTGGTGCACTATTTAAGATATTAATGTTTACATTAAGAATTGAGCCCAAAGCAGTTCCATTAATTGTGTAATTTCTATTAGACATGACCTGACTGAAACAAAAATGAAATAATTTAAATCCAATCAAATCACAAGGCAGGCAGTGTAAATAAGGAACTACAAACACACTGAGGACGTTCACTTTGCTGCCTGTGACTCTCAGAGCTTTGGTTTTTGTGCAGTATGTTGCAGTAAACTGTCCAGCATCTCCACTGTTCTGTTCCACCGTGTTGCTACGTCAATCACCAGCTGATGTCCAGACAGGCCCAGTAACCTTTGTCTCTCTTAAGCTTGTGGTTTGCCGTGATGCTACGATTAAAAAAAAAAGATGCGATGCGCCTCATTCTGCCGAGCAGGTGAGCAACAGCTGGACTCTGAGAGCTGCTTACGAAGCTAAACTATGTGTGAAAACAGCCGACGTGCAACAGGTCCATCATTTCCACAGCACGGACAATATTCACAGCATCGTCTGTTACGACGGCTGGATCTTTGTCAGCTCCCATTCTGCTATCACTTCTAACAACAGGTCACATAAATTACTCTCCATGTGTCTGGTTTTAACTGCACGTTGGATGTCCGACTGTCACAGGTTAAAGCGACTCTCTCTGCTGACTTAAGCGATGCTGTGCTTCACATCTACATACATGTTTGAGATTATCACTTCACTCAGCTGTTTGCATGTCGGTATAACATAGTGTGGCTCCAGAGTCTTCATGAGGCCGCGGAAACCATCATTTTCAACAACGCTGTATGGTCCCATGTCTTTACATATGAATGCTGCGACCGCCTGGGTTAGTTTATCAGCTCGCGGAGAGTTTGCTGGTAACTTGCAAACAAATGCTCTGGCTGTCCACGCAAGACTACTCGGCTTTAAACTGCATTACACACGGTAGAAAAGACATATTCAATAATCGATTTTAAGAATTATGAATCGATATGAGGCCATTCGAAGGAAAATCGATTCAAATCGATTAATCGATTTTTTTAATCCAGCCCTACTGCCTGTCTGTTACCTGTCTGTCTGCCTGTCTGTGTGCCTGTCTGTCTACCTGTCTGTCTACCTGTCTTTCTACCTGCTTGTTTCCTGTCTGTTATAATATTTATTTCCATTACAAGTACTAGTTGTATATGTACGGTGTTCTACTTTCCTGGCTCCACTTTGTTTTCTGTCATTGTGATTTTCATACATGTTTCATTGGTTGTAGAATAAGACGGTCTGTACATTCTGATTCCTCCTACTGAGGACTGCTGAAGGTGGAGGTTTGTTCGTATCACAAGAAGAAGAAGAAACCTTTGTTGTGACAAACACATTTTCACAGACTGTGAAATGTTGTTTTCTCATATCCCAGCTGGGGTCAGGCTCAGTCATGGTACGACTCTTGGAGCAGGAAGGGTTGAGGGCCTTACTGAAGGGCCCAACAGTGGCTGCATTGGGCTTTGATCCTCTGACCTTCTGATCAGTAACCCAGAGACTTAACCGTTGATCCACCACTGGCCTATCAGCTGCTGTTGGCAGGACTTCAGTAAGACCGCTGACGGAAACTAAATTCTACAGAATAGAGAAACAAAGCAAAAGGGTGGATCAGGTTGAGTGATAAGGACAAGTTTCACAAACATTTCTGAGGAAAATCACCCGTCACACCTTGTTCCATAAACACACCAGCATCTAATCATCATGAACACAGATAAGATTATTAACCACTTAGAGAAGCTGTTCCTAGACTCACGGCATTACCCAACATGAAGCCCTCACAGTCTGAACAGCATCTTTATAATCATTCAGGAACTAAAGACCCGTAGAGAAAAACCTCATTTCTTATTGATCAGTCAACAATAAAGCACATCAACAAGACATCCTAGTGTATGAATTCATTGATGACATCATCATCATGTGTGGTTAAAACACCATAGTTTAATATGTGGTGGACCAGTGGTCAGAAACACCAGCCTGTAGTCGGTCATAACAGATGTCATGAAGACGTCCTGCTATAGAGCTTCATTACAAATGACATCGTACATGAAGAAGGTATTGAAGTGTTCTGCTGTTCCACAGGTTTGGTTTGTCTGCTTCCAGGAGATGTTTGGTTATTTGACTAGAAGGTTTGTATTTGTCAGTCGTTGATTTCATTTCTGTTGGCTTCACTTCTTCTCATTGGTTCCTTGTTGGTTGTATTTGTGTTGTCAGTGCTGTGGACCCTTCACAGTGGACCAGAGCATCAGTAGGCCTCAGAAGGTCTCTGATGGAAAGGCTGCTGCTGGCAGAGTTCTGTTTCAAAGCAGATCAGTCAACGTGGACTGGAAGGTTAAAGTGAGGCAGGAACAGGTCAACAAGCAACAGGGGTGATGCAGCCTTCAGAGGACGGTCAACAGAAGTCTATTCAACACTGAGGAGAACTTCACAGGACTGAGGCTGGAGTCACAACATCCAGAACCACCAGACGTCTTCAGGAAAGGAGCTGCAACCATCACATTCCTGATATCAGGCAGCAGATCTTAGCTGGGCTGAGGAGAAACAGAACCGGACTGTCCTCAGCGGTCCAAAGTCCTGAATTCTGCTGCTCATCTGGAGATCAAGGTCCCAGAGTCTGGATGAAGACTGGAGAAGCTCACAATCCAAGGAGTCTGAGGTCCAGAGTGAAGGTTCCTCAGTCTGAGATGGTTTCTGGTGTCATGTCATCTGCTGGTGTTGGTCCACTGAGTTCTACCAGGTCCAAAGTCAACGCAGCTTCGAGCAGCAGATCTTAGAGTCTTCATGCTTCATCTGCTGACAGGCTTCATGGAGATGCTGGTTTCCTTGACAGCAGCAGCTGATCACAGACACGACTACTGACAAAGGGTTTGACCAGGATGTTACTGTGTTTAATAGAACCCAACAGAACCCAACAGAACCCAACAGAACCCAACAGAACCCAATAGAACCCAACAGAATGTCATATGAGGTCTTGTCAAGGTGGAGATGAGACACATTGGACCCATAACTACAGCCCAGCTGAAGGCTGCTATCAAAGCTACCTGAGCTTCAATCAGACCCAGCAGGTCCTCAGGCTGATCTCCTCCATGACCCTCTGATGCAGTAATTCATGGTGAAGGAGCAACAACCAACAACTGAGTCTATGAATGAACAGACTGTTCACAAGTTGGACATTTCTGCTTGTCAAGTTTGCCTTGATGAACTAAATGACAGTGTCCTTAGAGATTCACTAGTATAAGGAGGCCTGCCGGTGTAGGACCAGCATGCACTGGGAGGGTTGATGTTTTCTACCTGAAGGGGCAACAGGAGTCATGATTCTGTGTTCTTTTGTTTGTTCACTTGCATTGGATAAAAACATCAACACTAAATGCACACATGTAGTTTGGACAGTGGACTTGTTGTGCCTGCGTCCACTACATGTCCACAGAGCGGCTCGTTGATCCTCAGAAAGACTTTAGATATGTTGGGAAAAAGACATCATGAAGTCTTTCAAGGTATCTGGAAAATCTTGGCTGTTGTTTTACTTTCCTGGCTCCACTTAGTTTTCTGTCATTGTGTTTTCTATGCATGTTTAACTGGATGTAGAATAAGTCAGTCTGTAAACCGACTTCTCCTACAGCAGATTACTGACAGGACATCTTTCCTCAGCTGCTCTTGGCAGGAATTCAATAAACTGGTGACGCAGAATAAATTCTGCAGAATAGAGAAACAAAGCAGAAGGGTGGATCAGGTTGAGTGATAAGTAAAACTTTTCACAAACATTTCTGAAGAAAATCACCCGTCACACCTGGTTCTTAAATAAACACAGCAGCATCTGAGTTCCTATATAAAGGCAGCAGACTGTGAGTTAGAGCAGCAGCATCCAGCCGCCCAGGTGACTTCATCACAGCCAAACACTGTCTGCAGAGAGGTAAGTGTTCAGCTACTCACTGATCATCTCCTGGTTCTCTTTAGTTTGACTTCTTATTGGTTACAGCTGAACGACAGAAGGCTGGTTGGTCAAAACTAGTTGTAGAGAATGAAAGGTCTCAGTTTGACCCACATTTAATACCAGGATCATCTTCTAGACTCCATTCCTTCTGGGACAACAACATTTAATAATACAGTCACATTTTACATGTAAATGTAGCTCAGACAGTAGCTGTGAAAGGATCAAAGCTGGTTAAGGAGAAAATGGTGGTGAACATAAACCAGGTGTAGTGTTCAGACTGAGACTCCTGGATGGATGTAAACTGATCTGGGTCCAGGTTCTAGCAGAACTCCAGTGTGTTGTTCCTCCTACATGTCATGTGTCTATCTGCTGGACTGATGAGGTTCTGATCCATGTGGACCCCCCTCTATGGACTTCAAGGAGACCTTCATAGTCTGAAGGTAGAACTCTGATCAGGGATGGAGGTCCTGGAGATGAAGGACCAGATGATGTATTTTTCATGGAAGGGTCCCTATTCCTGTTATTAAGGCCTGAATAAGTGAACTGTCAGTTGTTCTGTATGAAATGTGAAGTAATAACATGTGAAATGACTGTATTCACTCATGAATCCTGTCACTGTATTTGCTGCAGGAAGCCAAAATGTCCAAGTACATCACCGACTTCAAAGTGTCTCTGAATGAGACTGAAGAGAGTCAGCTCCATGGACAAGGGTTCACCAAAACTAATGTAGATCTGAACAAAGGACCCGGAGGAAAAAACATGCACCTCTGGTACAAGAAAGGTGACAATGGAGCCATCACCAGGATCCAGTATTCCTTTAACGATGACATGAGTAAGGGTCTGATCAAAGCAGGGTACCTGGGGATCCCCATATGGGGAAAGGTCTATCTGTGGTTCTTCAGTGGTTCCACAGAGTACGATGTTCCCATCGTGGACCTTGATTTCTCTCTAGACGATGATGCCCAGAAGTTTAAAGATGGCTGGGAGAGACTGGCCTGTGATCTGGACCGGAAGGATGGAGGGTTTTGGGTCTACCTTTGGGCAAAGAGAGAGAAGCCAACGTACATCTGTGACATCGCCGCCACGGCCAACTTCCAGGGAGATGAAGACTACTTCAAGAACGGTTACATTCGAGTGGACGAAGACACCAACAGAGGAGCAGGAGGGGCCTACGTCTTCATCTGGTACCGTCAGACCACCAAGAGTGAGGGGGCCATCAAACAGCTGAAGCTCTCCACCAGTGATGACGAGGATGAAGAGTTTAAGAATCACGACTATGAACGGGTGAATAAAAGCCTGAACAAGGGGACCAGAGGAAAGGTGCTGTTCCTGTGGTACAAGAAAGATGACTGCAGCAGCGGCAGCATCAAGGATGTGACCCTGGTCGTCAACAGAGAGGATGTGGATCCATTTGAGGCTGTCGGTGTTGAGGTAATTGAAAAGAGCCTCAACACAGGAATCAACGGTGCACCTGAGGTGTTCCTGTGTTACTACCGCTGATGTCACCATGGTGACAGAGCTGAGCATGCTCACTGAGCAGAAACAACATAATCCAAAATATTTCTGTTGAATCAAATTGAAATTTTCTCCTTTGATGAAATGTGTTAAATCACTGTGATGTATACAATCAATCAGATCAATCAACCCGTGTTCTTCATTGATTTCTCTGTTTCAATAAAGTCTCATCTGCATCTCAAATATCTTCGTCTCCTTTTTCATAATATTAATGTTATTATTTCAAACCAACAAAACACTGCAAGATGACAGATTAACATCCAATTAAAAATAAAGATTGTTTTTCACATTTCACAACCTGGGCAACACTTTCTGTCATCAATAATGATTATTAACCATTTTGTCTGTTTAATATCAGAACACTTGAAGGCCCATATAGATCTCCTACAAATTAAAATGACGTCTTCAGATGTCTTGTTCACGACAACAACTACTAAGTACAACACAACATTCACACACTAAGACAAACAACACAAAGCAAACAAAGCTGTGACTGTGACTGAGGTAAGAAGGGAGAGAACACAATACTGTGGTAAATGTTCTGCACTTATATAGAACCATTCTACCTCAGAGCCCTTTACAGTGTTTCTCATTCACACATTCACACACCAATGGAGACAGAGCTTCCATTCAAGGTGCTGCCTGGAGAAACCTGGGCTCAGTGTCTTGCCCAAGGACACTTCTGCATGTGGAGGGTATCGAACCGCCAACCTTACAGTCAGTGAACAACCTGCTCTGTTACCTGCTTGAATGGACCTGAGTATTATGAGGTGAGACTGAGCTCTGAGGTGAAGGGATGAACAGACCACACCTAAGAGCAGCTGCTGACTGGGTGGGAGGCTAATTTGGAATTCTGGGTAAATTCAGTTTGTAGTGAAAGAGAATTTAGGATCAGCAATGACTCTGATGATGGATGGACCTGTTGGTGGTCCGGTCGGCCTGTTGATGTGGGTCGGAACAGAGTGGAGCCTCCTTGTTGGTCTAAAAGAACTTAAAAGAGTTCAAAGGGACAGCTAATGGTGCTCTGACACAACTCAGATGGAAGCCAAGAACAGCCCAAAGTGGTGCTTTCAGGTTTGGTCTTTTAAAGGGACTTTTCCATGTCATTAACTCAGGAAGGGTTTGGAGGGCTGATGTCCACATGGCCCTGCAGAGGTACACTTCTCAGGTATTTGTAGTTGTTCATATGAATGTGACACAGTTTCCTGTTGTAACATCATTTACAGGTGAGCACTCCAGGTAGACAATCAAGACAAGACTGAACACAGTATATGAACATTAAAACATTGGCAGAGTTCTAATCTGACACTTAAACACATATAAAACTAACAGATTTAAGAGCA